>UYYA01005069.1:26227-42888 GCA_900624975.1 Angiostrongylus costaricensis
ATATATATATATATATATATATGAACGATAATGGATAAAGCGCTCAGCATTGATCAATTTCTGAGGGATGCGCTATGCATTCTACTTCATTAAACATCGTTTGGAGGTCATTGAATGCATGTCAGGCCTTTACAATGACTCGCCGTGGCTTACCAAGGTATGGAGCCGGTGCTGCTATCCTCCCAGACAAGTCTGGTAGAAATTTGCCAACCCCGGAGAGGATAGAAGGCTTTGTGGGCCATGGGGGTAGGCAATAAATTAAAAAGGTTAAGAAGTGAACATATTTCAGCACCTTCTGCTAGAAATGCGAAAGTCGTATTTTAAGGATCATGTGGCAAACGAACAAACGTCGTTATGTTGTCGCTTCGACAGATTTGAATCTGGAGATTAAAAATCGTTAACTTAATCTCGTGAGTAATTCTGGAGATGTCGAGGACTCGAAATCTTTGTCACATTATCTAAAGCAGTTCCACGCAGATCAGGAAGTAGTTTTATGACTTTCAGAAACTTCAGAAAAGGAGTGTATTAAAACAATATCTCACAACTGTATTCTGCTCATAAAATCCAAACACTCGATAAAGGTATTTCCTCTTAGTGCTTAATTTTTCGATTACGAAGTGCATTCCTCGCAACGGTTTACCGATTCATCGTGACTGAGAGGTGTTCCTGGATGTCGGGCTGTGAATGTTCAGGGGAGGATTCATCCCGATGGCAAAATCTCCCAAGCTGGGAAGGAGTCCATCAGGTAGCACAGTCAAGAATAAACTAGTGCCAAGCTTCATCATCGTCTTGGTATCAAACCAGTCGCAAGGTGACAAATTACTCTATGATCCACATGCCGCATGATGTGGTGACGGCCTAAGAAAGTCTTGGCCCAGGCTGACCTCCGGGAATCCAAAGAACCACAGTGACTGAAGCAGCAAAACTTCGAAAAATGCGAACTGGGACGGCAAAACCAGTGAAGACGGGCCATACAGGTATTCAAACAAGCTATAAGGGCATTTGGCGCTGTCAAGCGTTGTAGAGATGACTGAATTCATATTTGGATAATACATAGACTTGCGAGGGTTTAGCGATCCACTATGTTAGTATTTTTTATCCCCTGGGACTACTCGCCTCAATTTGTCGGCTCGTTAGGGGAGGACTTGATTTATCTGGTGGCAAAATTGAGCCAGCAATGACGTGCTTATTGCAGAGAGCCACTAGCTAGTGCACTTATTTATAATAAGTTGAAAAAGAATTTATTGTAAAGTAAAATATTTGAGATAAAAGATCACATGGACGAAACCAACCAGGAATGAAACATTGACAGGCCTTGAACTTTCGGCGTCACAGGTTTCCTGAGGACATTTTCTCAAATGGTTTGCTTGCTGAGCACCAATTTTTTTCTAGCAGTTGCTGAGATGCTTGAAAAATGGTTTTCGCTAGCGAAAAGACCAATAAATGTGCTTGAAAAGGCAAAGTGTCTCGATTTTTTCAATACTCAAATGGCTTTAGCAGTCAGGCTCAGTCCTGCTGCAGAATTGTTCACTTTCCATTCACTAATGCCAGTATTAGATGAATTTTTATAGACCTTCTGAAGCAGGCTAGTCACTGTAAAAATTTAAAGCAGTGCTCGGAAGTTTACGAAGAATTCTACTTCGCGAAAGACAAAACAAAGAAACCATCACTACTTGCTTTTGACTTGAATTCGACTTGTAAAGGAGTTTTGGTGCATCGCCTTCCTCAACTTGAGCAGAACGCCAATTCTTGTAATCCAACTTTCGTCGTATGTTGCTGTTGTACAGAAAGATCACAGAACGGCTTAATCAAATCAACTCCATTGGCAAACGTTTAACGCATTTCGTCTCAATTAATAAGTTATTTTGATTTTCCAGCTTGTCTGAACTGATCTGAAGCTGTTCCTTCTCCGAAACAAGTTCTTCGTCAAGCTCTGATCACTGCCAATTTCTTCCGCAATACTCTCGCGACAACGCCTATCCTTGGGTTGGTTGCAGACTGGACGACGATTTTCTTTTAACCTTCATTGTTCTGCTGTTTTTTTAAAATACAAATTTTTTATAAGTAGGATACTTCGTAGGTTGTGCACATAGATGAATTGTATAAAAGACTTTGCTCTATCATTCTATAGGTATGCATTTTATTTATGATGTTAATATTACTGTGATTCATCACTTATACACCCCACTTGGTTTCCTACTGTTCATTTGCACAAGAACACTATGACATCTATAGGTGTCGCTCACTGCAAGAGTGTTATACAACATCATCAAACGGTCATAATTGATAACATCAATTCGTCTCCTACTCTTATCGACGACGATTTCGTTCTCATTAGGAATGTTTTACAATTAATACTGTCCCATAGAATGCTTAACTGTCTCTCATCTAATCACAAATTTGACATTGAAAATGGCTTCCGAGACCATACCTCCAAGTTTCGAGTGGTGTGAAAAATAGCGGCTACATTAGCTGCAGCTTTAGTTTAGTTTCGGTTTCTACTCCTGAAGTCTAAGTCAAAAGAATAATATCCCCTATACTTCAAGAGCACAGTTAGTATGTTCGCACTATTGAAAGCAGAAGTAGTGCAAAAAATGTGCTCACATCCCAATGTTCTCACCGTTTCTAAGTTATATAGACAATGGTCTAGACCAAATTCGACTCTTGAGAAAGCGATGACGAAGCAACGTTAATGGGCTAAAGTTTTTTTTAAAATCAACTTCTTGTTCGCTTGTCGGCGAAAAAATTTCACCATTTGTTTTTCCATCTAAATCTTGTAGTTATATCCCTAAGTCCACTTTGGGTGATATACTACTGAGAACTAAAAAAGACGACAACAATGGCAGAATCAGTTTTTCCTGCAACGCTCTTACAAGTAGTTATTAGAGCTACAGAGTTGAACTAACAACGAAGTGTAATAATCATTAATCCAGTTCATAAAGATGAAGGAAACGGACATTGTGTCGATTACAATTCAAAAAATATCATAATAGATTTATCTTCTTACTGGGACAAGTAGATATTTAGCATATCTTATTGGAGTTGCTCGAATCGTTGGAATGATAGAGGCAGCTGCATAAGATGAAGCATAGACGGGTAGCGGTTGGTAGACTGCTGGTGTGTACGAGACAGCCGGATAGACGTAGTTCGGATACACCACTGTTGAATATGGGTAGTAGTAGTAGGGGTACGTGGTCCACATTGGCCACAATGTTTGCTCAGTTCGGTGGAAGCATAGCACCTGAAATTTACTGTTTCTTTAGTAAAAAATGTAAGATTTTCTGCGAAAGATTCTTCTAGAGAAGAAAAATTCACCAGTTTTCTTCAATGAGGAATGCTGAGCCATTTGAGAGCGAGACTATTTGGAATATCGCCGAGTGGTAAATGGAAATTGGATGAGGATGAGAAAAACGACCTAGTTGTCCTGAGAACCAGATTTTTACAAAGATAGGGTCATTTTCACTATTAGAGTGGAATATCAATAATTTTCTACATGATCGAGGTGACACGAGGTTGATATAAATTCGGCTAGCGTTTCTGTGCCTCCGCCTTCCTCAGAAGCATCGCTCGAAAGAGGAACTTCAGTCTGCGGTGCCCTTTTATACAGGACGGATATTGAGTGTTCCCAGCCATCTAGTAAGATTTGCACTTTGGAGTAGAACAGAGCGAGTAGACAGACGTTGATGAAAAGTAAGCGATGTGACACCAAGGCATGTCAGCACTTAGCCTGCTTAGTCTTGCCTAAAACGGTATACTCGGGTGATCTTCATCTTAATTGAAAGAAATTAGAAAAAGGGAGAATTACGTTATACTGCAAGTCTTCGAAAAGTAATTCTTCGTATTTTTGTTGAGCAAACGCGAGGTGTTATTATTCTTTATCCACGAATAAGCTGACGTTTCGGCAGATTTCGCCTTCCTTAGAGCATGGAAAGGTAAAGTTGATAGCAATCTACTCGGCCAGACGCCTCCATAACCAAACAAAGAAACTCTAAACCAAGATTTCAATCACATTGAACACAGTTTTGCACCGCTTCCTATGGGGTTTCCACTAAGTATGTCACGTAGAGAACAACCGCACTAAAATCACATGGAAGCACAATGTGCCCCCCACCAGAAAAGCAGTCTTATATACTGCCCTGTATCACGCGTGATAATGAGGCATTCTTCCCTGCGGTTCATTTTCGGATTTCTGGAGTTAATCCAGAATGCCTCGAGAGTTTTTCGCGCCTGTGTTCTTGATTCGCGTGCTAGTATCGTGACACATACTTCAAAGTTCTCCCCGTTATGTCTCTGGGTCCTATGCGTGACTAGCGGAGTATTTGGTCTATGTTTGCCGGCTAGGAGTTCATTTATGCCGACACAGAGGGGTCTGCCCGTTTCGTCAACGTCACCGCACGTCTTACAGGAGATCAGATAAACTATACCCGAGCTCATGCAATCACCGTCTCTACCACTGGGGCAAATTATGCAATTTTGAGTTGCACATAGACGGTCGTATAGGCGGTTACGAACTAGCTGGCGCTTAAGATTACTCGGTGGTATTTCAACTACGCTCACCGAATTCTCTAAGCCCGCCCTTCTTAAGCAGCGTTTTATAGCTGTACTTATATCATTTGAGATGAAGGGTAGGATAAACGGGACCCTTCTATCGCTAGAGTTGTCGTTTGGAGGCCTACGATTTCCTCTACACCTATTCTGAGCTACAGTTTCGTAGCCATTAGAAACGGCTATTTGCCGTGCCAAGTTCCGGGACTCCTCTCTCTGCTCTCTTCCCGTGCACACGTTGGTTGCTGTTCGAGACATGTTTCTTATAAGCGCCCTTTTCGTGTGAGAGGGGTGAGAGGAGAGGTAATGAGCCAAAACGTTTTTACTACTTGGCTTTCGGTACCATTTTGTAATGTAGCCATTCTCCGACAGGTGAATTTGCACGTTCAGAAATGGAAGCCATTTTTCTTTCGGTTTTTCTCGGGTGAACTTGATATACTCTGACTGTGCGTTTAACAATTCGAAGCATTTGTCCATTTCCTCTTGTGTTGAGCAAAGGACAAGGCAGTCGTCTACATACCTACAGTAGAGTAGCGGCCCGAGATAAGTCACTGGTGCTTCCACCTTAGACATAAATGCAATGGCAAGGCTTGGAGCCAGTCGTTGTCCAACTGCCAACCCTCTTATTTGAGCGTAGTACTTTCCGGACCATCTGAAGATTGAGCAGCCCAAGCATTCTTTTAAGAGTGCCATCAGGTGCTCTATCCTGAAGCCATACATGTTTATTTCTCCTTCGTGTTGTGTAAGGTGTTCGAATATGACTTGCATTGCGGAGTCATTCGACACGTTTGTATAAAGGGCGGTAACGTCGAAGGACTCCATCACGCACGCGCTGTTGTGCTGCGCAGTACGTAGACGATCCAGAAACATCTGGGTATTCGTAAGATGGGCTGGAATGTGTTTCAACAACTGGTTAAATATTAGTGTTAAAAACCATGTTATCCTGTCCGTTAGCCCGTCTACACAGCTAATGATAGGTCTAACCTTAAATAGTGATGGATCGGTAGACGCAAGATCATCGCTGGATACCAACTTATGAGTTTTTATGAGTAAGTACAAGACGGGGCATGTTGGTAAGGCAACTTTAAGTTGAGAGATAACTGATGGTTTCAAACCAACAACCCTTGCTATTTTGGCCCATTCGTGGTTTAGTTTTCGGTATTTACTTTTAAATTCCTTCTCAGATGATGGACGATAAAGCGAAGCATCTTCAAGATGCTTTTTCGTTATCTCTACATCTACCTGATGAGGAATTACGAGAAACTCTCCACCCTTATCACTAACGGATAGTCTTATGGTTTTCAACCTTATTAGCTCTCGTACCTCTCGCATACCACGTTTTTGCACTGGAGTGAGGTTGAATACGAAGAATTACTTGATCAATGCCGAGGTTAATAGAAAGTCGGTCGTGGGAGTTTCTTCGAAAACTGTTTAACACTGAATGTCTCCATACGGAAATCTGGCTTTAAAAAATATCAGAAATGTAAACGTTGACAATATTTTCACAAAATTGTTCCGCTAATACAACCATAACAGCACTGATCGATAGAACCAGCTGAGAGAGAGAAGGCAAAACGAAGGACCTGCATGGTGTGGTGGTGAACGCGTTATACCCAGAACGGGTAATGGCTCGTTCCTTACCCACCGCAGACACCTACGGTCTGGAGCTTTTCAAATATCTCAGCATCATTGTGGTTGCATCAAACATAATACCTTGCGCCATGAGAAAATAGTGGGCAGTAAACAAAAAGTCAACATTGTGTTCCGCTAATCCTTCTCTGCTCATTTAAAAACGCGTTTGCTTCAATTGGAGAAAATTGGCAATGGAATCAACGAACAATCACGTTTCCAAAACTACACCACGGTTCTTAGTGGGCAAAATTTCAAGTGTTATACCAAAATTTCGTTCTTGGTGTGATGAATGGCATGTGGAAACTGGAATGTGATAACGTGTATAGGAATGGAAAAAGGCGACCGGCAGCTCTCCTATTTTCGATTTGCTGAAGGAATCGCTTCAGCAGCGCTAAATATTGGCGAGGCCACACGAATGCTCTCACATTTCGATAGCAACATTTCAACAGCGTTAATGGAAAGGATGGTCTTCAGTTCACAAGGAAGAAACTGTCGAAAAGATTTCCAGCGCTTTATTGCACAAGGATTCAGTCCAGAATATAAATTCATAAAAGAGAAATGAATGTCTCCCAATGGTCTCGACAGGTGCACATGGGCTGAGAACTCGATATGATATGACAGCACAGGAGCAGAACAGTAACAGGAAATAAGCCGCTTGAGGGCTACAAGAGCGGAGATAGCCTAGTGTGCCAAAAAACAACTCGTCTTCTTGTCAACCTTTTCGACCTCACAATTCCTTTCGTATCGCTATACGCCTCGGAACCATTGGAGATTAGAGGACATGGACTCCGTTTTGCAGCCCCAGATCACGAAAATTAGGTGTGCCAGGCAACCAGCGGCTGTAGGCGACCTGTAACCGACAGACAGAAGCCGTCAGCAACGATCTCAAGGCTGTAAGGCAATGATTCGGTGGTCATACTTTGCATCATATTCGAAAACGGAAGATATGAATCTTTTATGTTTCTAGGGACTATTATCCACGCAACAAATCTGTCACTGGGAAGTAATGAATATAAATCTCGCTGAAACCTGCTTGCTCGATTCGCACGAGAAAGGAAGTACAGGTATTACACCTGAGGCAGATCATGAAATGTTGCGTCACTCTTGGTGTAGTCGTAATGTATATAAAACAACTACGAAAGGGTGCAATATGGTTGAGCAAGTGAGAAATACGCACAAGCAAAGGTTAGAAAGACTTTAAAAATAAAATTTCTTTGGTCAGCATTGAAGAAAATGCTATGCTTGCCTAAATATTCTGTAGAATGTGGAAGCTATGAAATTAATTTATGGGAAAACTCATTTCTCTTCTTGACATTGATTCCGAAACATAACGAATACACCTGCGCCGAATGGACAAAAACAAGTTTTGTTCTGTGGCGAGTAGGGCTATTCAATGGAAACGGTATGAGAGCACATTTTTCATGGTCGCTTACAGAATTGTTGAATGACAGACGAAATGGGTGAAAATTCTAATAAAATGGTCAACAACAAGTTTTTCTGTCTAGGTTGAGAAAGTTAATAGAATTTCATGTCTATGACAATCTTGAGACGCACATCGCAGGAGAGAACAAAATTTGTTTTCTTACAGATGAAGCGCTATTCTCATATATCCGTCCACCTCACGGTGTTCATTGATCGTTTGAATTCCTGAAGCTTCTTTTTACAGCAGCCGCTGCAGGAAATACTTTTCTACCGAAGGAATCAGGTTAGTAAGGCGGCAAACCCCTTGCCGATTTGCAAGGAATGACACTGATTCTAGTGTAGAACTAGAAGTATCCTACTGCAACTAGCTCCGGATTTCGTTAGAATCATTTATCTACAAGAAAAAGACACATGGCTTCTCAAACCGCAGTAGAAACAGCCGACTACACAGGTGAACCGTATTACTTCACATAGTGATGACTCTGCGAAAAGCAAAACGCAAAATGGAGAATGTGATAAGACATGTAAGTGGAGGCCATGTGAATACCATTTAATTGAGAACGTAGGAACTATTTAGTAGAGAAGCAGGAACCAATGCTACATAAGGGATTCTTGTTGGGCATAAAATCCTGAACTGAGCTTATAAATCAAAAAGGGCGAATAACCTGAAAATCCCAGAATTTCGGGAAAATCTTAAGTGAAATTTAGCTTAAAAGCTAAGAACTATAAAGGGCTTCCGTCATACGTGAGATCATAAAGTTAGTGTAAATTAGTTAAAAAATAAACTGTCAGGAAAAGAGAAGAACACGTACTGAAGTTATCAACACTATGACGGTAGTGTAGTTCATCTGAGAGAGGAAGAAAGAGACGTTCTGATCAATACAATGCTCTAATTGCCTTAATAAATAGAAATTGATAATTGACAACGACCAGACACTTGCTATCAACCTGTTGTGTAAAAGAAATATGTAATGTTGTCAGCCTACTTTCAGCAGAATAGCGTTACGATTACTATTGGAGAACGACACATGAACCTTCGATCCACAACCATTAGCTGCACTATGTGGAGGTGGACAATACTGAGGATGAATGTTTTATACGTTATTTTAAAGCACAAATGCTTTCTTCTGGTGCCATTCTTGCTTTCTGAAATCTCAAATCCTAGTCTTAAATATACCTCTGGAAGCTTCTGTATGAAATGAAACATCTTCATATTCGCTTATTATTTAACATCACATTAGATAGACAGACGTCTGCAGTAACTGCTTGAAGCATACAACATTTATGGATGGTCTCATAAACGAAACAACTAAGAGTCGACATTTAGACAAACTTGGATGTGAGGAGTGAAGACCGTGGAAGGACCAATACTCTCCTCGAATGCGAGGAAATAAAGACTGGCTGAAACAGTCCAATACAAAATTGCAAACTTTCTCAAAACTACCAAGAAAGGTGTAGATATGTATTAGAACAATATTCCAAAATTTCAGGCTAATTGAAAAATGAGAAGCATTATTGAGCGGACTTTGAAATTAAGTCCTTTATTGCGGATGGTGAAAAGTTGGTAAGAAACTTGAAAGAAAAATGAACAGAACAGCTGAATATAAAAATGAGTTAAACATTCATAAATATAAAATAGGCGAAGACGAAAAGAGAAGGAAACTTCCATTGAAAATCCCATTGCATATTGCTTCTTGACGTAATAAAAAAGGACACCTCTCAAAGGTTTACCGCCTCATCGCGGCTGGGAGGTGTACCTGGTTATCGAATTGCGATGTACAGCGAGTGAATTCGCCTCCAAGGCAGAGTCTTCAAGCTGAGAAGGAGTCCGGCGTTTCCACGAGGAAGCCTAGCTAAAGGTAAACCAATACGAGGATCCACCACCGTTCTGGTGTCAAAGTCGCATGGTGGCAAATCTCCCTTTGATCCACAAGGGCTGCATGTGATGGTGAAGTGCTGCGGTTAACTTTGACCAAGATAACCTCGGGATTTCAGGAAACCACAATGACTTAATCAGCAATCACCGAACAACATAGGTTATGCTGGAGCATGCACAACCAATGAGGACGGCCCGTTCAAGTACTAAGTATCAAATAATAAAAAAGGACCTTGAAGCGTTGGTCGCCGAACTATCCATTAGGGAGCCGACTTACATTCAAATCCATAAACACTTCAGGTTGAAACTTGGTTTTCGTAAATTTCTGACAACTTTAAGTACTTGAATAGATATTCTACAAACGTCTAAAAGCTCTAGGTGTTGGTTCTTCCCTGAGGGATGGGCCATGCATTCGGCTTCATTAAGCATCGTTTTGAGGTGATTGAATGCATATCTGGCCTTTACAATAACTCGCCGTAGCCTGCCGATGTATCGATCCAGTTCTGCTATCCTGCCTGACAACTCTGCACCAATTTGACGACCCTGGAGAGATGGGAGATGGAAGGCTCCGTTAGCCATGGGCGCGGGGATCGAGTCCACGTGTTTGTTGCAGGTCGTCTCCGAACACTGCGCTGCACGCGCTCTAGAATATTGTATAAATAGGGTAACAGAATACTTGAACAGTTGGAAACGTGAAATTAGTTTAAAATAAAAAAGAGAATAAAGGCAAACTTCAAAATCTTTAATCTAAACTCCATCTTTATTCATGACTTTTAAATTTAAAGAATATTTCACAAAAAATAAAAAGGTCTGTTTTAAACAAGAAACTCACGAGGTACTAGGAAAGCGCAGAGAATTTTCGCGACTAAAAGAAACGCTAATGGTTCACATCTAACACTATCTGAAATTTTCTTCATAACATAGGGTAATCGAACATTCGAGTGTTCAACTCGAATATTACTAGATACTCGGCAAATAGATCACTCCAATGGAGAATTGATGCTGAAAAGTGCTACAGGACTTCTTAATGGTAAGCATATAGTATTTCTATTGTACTCACAACCACTCCAATTGAAATATGAGAATGGATGGATTACTTTGCTTCGAAGACTGCATTGCTAGAGTTTTCTCTAACATTCTTCTTCGTTTTGGACTTATAGAAATCAAATGTTAAGAAATGGGAATTATCGTGCTAGTAGCCGCAGCTATTCTACTGGCCAAGCGTAGCAGAAGTGGTGGTGAAACTGGAGCAAGTGGTTTCTTCTTGGGTTGCGAAGATAATCAGAAAATGAAAAACTCTAAGTTGTTGAAGCCTAAATCAACTGAGATGTTGTGTTCGTAGAAGAACAAAGCTTTTAGACCGGAAATGACTTCGGAGCTTTTCCACTTCAACGTTTTTTTCTCTGTTTTCCAGGCATAGTAGTAAAAATGAAAAAAAAAACTGAAAAATTCTAAAAAACAACGAGATGAAACCAATGTTCTATTCGCATACTGCTTTCCATATTTTGTTTGCTGTACTCTCAAAAACATCGTTATTCACATAACAGAAGATCACAGCGAAAGTGAAGAATAACGGTCTGAATCGGAACAAACCATTTTTCACAACGAAATCTGAAGAAAACAAGGTTACAATCCGATTACGGATAGTGTTACTCTGCTATGGCAACGCATTACAGGAAAATTTAGGTGTAATACTTCCAAAGCGTTATTGGATTGTATTCAGGAGACAAATCTTTAAGGACATAGTCGATGGGGTTCGTACAAAAGAGCAGGAGTTGAATACCTTCGATATCTGGTCACGACATGGAAAAATTCCGCCTTCTATAGTTCAACAATCAGATTATCTTAACTACAATTTCTATACCGTTTTGATGATAGGCTTCGGTGAGGAATTGTGGCCAACATTTAGAATTGCAACAGCAAGGCAAAGTAATTAGTTGAAATAACATTAGCGATACCTTAACCTTTTTATTTACTGCCTATTCTTTTCAACGGCAGAGTATTTTTGCGAAATATAACTACTATGCTGAGATATTTGCAAAACTCCGGACCACAGGTGTCTGCGGTGGGAAACGAATGCGCTATTGTCCTTTCCGGGAAGTAACACGTTCACCACCACACCATGCGGATCCTTCGTTTCGCCTGTCTCTCAGCTAGTTCTACCGATTTTCTGCCATCAGCAATCACCCATCAACGGGATTAATCTGGGGAACCCTAATCGGCATTGAACCCAGTTAAGCTGAGGCTATAATTATAATCACAATAGCTCAGCATTATAGTTATATTAGCCATACCGTTTATCACGAGCACAGTACCGGTTCGACCTTGTGCGGAGTTCATCAAGTCCTTATTACTCCGTGGTCGTGAAATTGGTAAGAGACATGTTTGGAGACAGCTCACTCCGTGCAGTCCACGTGAAAATGCTTTAGCCCAGCTATCCTAGGACTTCATGAAGAATCGAGTTAACCAGCATTCAACCACATTCATGACTGAAAGAAAAAGTTCGTAAACAGTAGCTAAGCTAATGCGCAAGGAAAAGTTCGAAGATCGCTGTAGTTGTTCGAAGGGTACGAAACTGATCGAATGTAAGAAATGGTGGAATCAGCAAAGTATATATGAGAACGGGCCGTATAAACAAAAGGATACTTAGCAGGAATAGTAAATAGAGAGGATTAAAAGCTCTAAAGAACGAAATATTAGGTTATTTAGAAAAAATGAGCGCTTTAACTATATCATTTAAAATGTTATAACATGATTCTGGTCTGATCTGGTAAAGCCTATGAGAGAGACCAGATGAGGGGAATCTAACAGTTTTGTCGTTTTAGGAGTGGAATTCGTTAGCAACCTCGAGTAGAAAAACCAAAATGAACGGGATTGAAACTGGAAATAGAGAATTGCAAAGACAGGTGGACACTGTTCAGCCTAACCTTGCCTTACATGTTTGACGCTTGGTACACAATCTGGCCATGAAACAGGAAATTCTTTACTAATCGCGCCAAAGTTTCGCGTCTTTTCCAGAAAAAAGTGTTTAGAAGCTGTAACGATTTCTAAAAGTCTCTGAAATAAAGACAAACATGAGGTTAAGAGAACGAAAACATAAAAACTTCTATACCTTAAGAATTTGTAATGTCGTTTAATGTTAGGTCTATCCGAAATTTTTGCGCTGTTCCAACCTATAAAGAAGTATAAAAAAACCAGAAGATCTCTTTAGTAGTATCGAAGCTCTTTTATTTAAGCTCTTACGCATCATAAATAAACTCATGAAAATGAAAATTTGTACGCTCGTCTTTTATGCACGAATCTACTCGACCAACGAGTTACTTATTTGTTCGCTGTCGACACAACAGCAAATTGATGAAAAACTTCATAGCCAAGAAGAAATTTTTCTAAAGGGAAAAAATAAAACTTTTGTTTCGTTTTTTACTCTAAACGAAAAAATCTATTGTGGTAGAAATAGGTTGAAAGAGTCTTTAAAACAAAAGCTATTGGCTAGTATGTGCGAGGAATCTGTAGCTCCTAGAAGAGGAGCACGTGAAAGAAATCTCATACTGCTTCTGCATTTGACATCGCTTGCACCAATCAACATTCACCTACGGAAATTGATTTCGCAGAGTAAAACGTAGTAAACATGCGACAAAAGTAGATGCAAACATACGAAAAGAATAGAGCGCAAAGTCCAATTATTAAAGCCTTGTTTCTATAGCAGGTGAGCAAATGTTCCATGGTGTTCGATCGTATAAAAAGGACAACAAGTGGCAGGAACGGCTTGCCCAATCTGCCGTCAGTACCATCTTTCACCCAATTTTTGTTTCTTTACAGCTTTTGTAGAAGTAATTACAATTCAGTAGAATTTGAAAGGTGCCAAACATTTTCGAATAAAAATTAGTGACTGTCAAAAATTTGCACCAGAAAATCTTCCTGCGGAAAATATAGTACGGAAAGAGTTAACGATAGCGCGAAGCACTGATACCGCTGACAATTGCTTCCATAATACTCTTTCATCCTGTATTTAGTGTAATCACAACAATCAGATGTGAGCACCATTCTGCTACTCGCTATTGCCACTATAGTAACGCGCTGCTACAAGGCCGCTCGGCGTCCAAGGAAGAGGAGATCAAAACCAATCAGAAGCTGCAGCTATTTTTTAATCAAATGTATCATGAAGATGCATCCTTTTCTCGCTTATCTTCTAGGAAGAAATTCAAAGTTATTACCGGAATTTGAACAATAAATCGGTCAAACCGGTAAAAGCGGAAGGTTTAAGGGCATCGGCTATTTCTCGACGAAAACTTCAGCTACCTAGATGTCTTGTCTTGTACTTACTTATTAAAACACATACGTTATTAACAACAGCTGAGAGACAGGCAAAACGAAAGACACGGATGGTGCGGTGGTGAAGTGCGCTGCTCCCCGATAAGGACAACAGCGCATGTCCGTTCCCCACCGCATACACCTGCGGTCCGGAGTTTTGCAAATATCTCAGCATCATTGAAGTTATTAACAACATTTAAAAAACCGGCTTTTCTCTAACCTGGGAATAAACAACCAACATATATTCTTTTATTGGCAAGCTAGCACGAAGTTGTTTAAAAAACCCGCTTTTTGTAACATAGTTGCGCTATGTGCTAGCCGATAGTGACACCGATTGCTGTAAGATGGATTGCCTGTGGAAAAAGCGGAGACTCACTATCAACAAAAACGCCCTATGTAAAAGAGCACTGCCAAATTAGACTCTTCATTCGAGTGGTAGCCCACCGAATTCGACTCGACGCGATAATAAAGAGCCATATCAGAAGAGGAAAGAATTGTGAACAATCGACTCGAATCAACTCGCCTGTGAGGAAGGCAAGGTTGCTGAAGCGACAGGCAGTTAATAGAAAAAGCTTTATGCGCTTAAAATTTCACCGTTTTCGTCTTCTTCAGAGCTGATGTTCTGAGACAATGGTCCACTGTTCTTCCTTCTTCCCATGTGGACTTTGATGATCGCATTAAGTTGAATACAATAGGCCATCGCTTGATATAAAACACTTAAGTTGGCAATGCTCTTTTATGCAGGACTGTTGTTCTTAATAGTGATTGTCTGCTGATAACGTTTGTTCTCCACCGGACAACCCATACTGCTGGAGCTGCCACCATTATCAGCTAGCACACAGTGCAACAATATTTTAAAAACCGACTTTTTCTTAACATCCACACTACTGGTTAACATGCATTTTTTCATATAATCTTTTATTTCTTTCTACTCTTCGACTAGATGCGGTGGCAAAGGTTGGATCACGGGACCTGAGGAAGACAAAGACTTCGAAAGGTTAAGTCATATAAAGTTATTCATCACCCCCCATGTAAACTCATTAATAAAAGAACACATAGGTTAATATTCCGTTGATGATCGTGTCTGTTGATCCATTATTATTCAAGGTTAGACCTATCATTAGATGGCTCAATGGGGTAGAATAACGTGGTTTTTAACTCTAATACTTACCCAGTTGCTGAAAGAAATCCAAGCTTACCCTACAAAACATCAAAGTGTTTTTCGATCGTTTACACAACATGCGTACTGCCAGTATGTGATGGAGTCGCTTGCCTTCACCGCTGTTCATGCCAACGTGCCGAATGAACCCGCTGTGCAAGCTACCCTCGAACTTCTTATAAAACACGAAATAGCGAAAAACATGTATCGCTTGTCGATCCAGCAGCTCATAGTTCTCTTGAAAGGGTTACTCAGTCTCTGCATGGAATGGGCAGCATTTAGAACAAGTGAGAGGTTTGGCAATGCAGCAGCGAATAGCGCCAAGCCTTCTCATTGCACTCATATAGCAATTTCCACGACCGACTTTCTTTTAACCTCGGCATTGATTGATAATTCGATGTTTTTCTTCAATAAGCAGACACGAGGTTTGTAACGAAATGGTAAGCGGCAAAGCGTAGCGATTCAGATTGATGTAGAATATTAGCCACGGAGGCCTTTTAGTTGATGTATTGATCTACCAGCCTCAGACTTGGGTAATTAACCCTTTAATACACAAATACAACTCTAATAACATAATAGTAACGACAGAGTAGTAATGGTAGAGGGATGACGCAAGTTAATGCTATGAGGTGTCAAGGCTAGTAGTGAAGTGAGGCTAACAACGACATAATGGCATTCGAATATTACTAAACCATTAATACAATATTAACGGTAATAATGAGTGATTACAAAGAAGCAACCGTTGGTTAGCCGTGAGCGATGCCGCGCCGCGTCTATTCGCGGCCGGTGAGGCGGCTGAGGGAGACAGTATGCTGGGGTGGAGAGGGATACAGACTAGCCGTGTTTTCTGCTGAGCTATGATTTCAACATTCTAGCGAAGACGTGCATTTTAGTGGATCCATGAGGACAGTTAGTTTCATGAGTGTTGAGGGTGCTACGGACAGCGAATGATAAGTCATCTACGGAACACAGTCAGACGGCTGGTCGTGGATAACGCTATGTCAGCAACGTGAAGTTTGAGCATCAATGGGTGCCACCATTACCTAAGAGTCAAGGGCCAGCATGTTAATGGATGAAACTGATAAGCCTATATCGGCTTAACAGAATACATAGCATAACTTAGCCGCTCAGCGGCCTTGCACGCATGGCGTACATTGTGGGAGGAATGGTATATGCCACCGTTGGTGTTGCAAACAGAACGCATTTGGAAACACCCGCCACTACTGACATCGCACCGTAGACAAGCTGAGAAACGAGATACAATAATATGCTGATCACTGAAGGATGAATGTGAGTGTGTGAATGAGTGTGATTGAGTAAGAATGAATGACTATGACTAAGAATGAGTTGAGGTGGTTAAGAATGATTGAGGATGATGTTGTGAGGAGCGGATTATCCGCGCTGCCGATCGGGGGTAAGGTGAGTGATGGCATGTCTCCGCCGTCGAAGGCACCTGGCTTATATCGGCTGCGGGAGCCGCGAGTGTATGCAACCGCGGTTAGTCTGGATTGTTGATCCTGGACCGCAATAGACTGTACCTAACTGCCTGAAACATCAAACGTCATTGGCTTCGTTGTTTCGCAAGGAAGTAGTAAACTGTTCCACTGTTACGCCCCCTTCGGATAAGCCATCGTTGGTATGCTACTGAAGTCAAACCTGAATCGCTATTGTGCCTGAAACACTGAACATAATTGATCGAGAAGATTACAAAAGGTT
>UYYA01005070.1:0-42856 GCA_900624975.1 Angiostrongylus costaricensis
TAACGTTTTGTTTTCTGCCTTCAATAATTATAGAAGGCAGAAAACAAAACGTTAAAACATTGTGATTTCAACTACAGCCATAGCTTAAGTGGATTCTATGCCGATTTGCGCTCCCCAGATCAACCCCGCTGACGGGTGATTGCTGTGGCAAAAAGATCGATAGAAATAGCTGAGAGACGTGCGAAACAAAGGACCCGCATGGTGTGGTGGTGAACGCGTTACTCCCCGGAAAGGATAATAGCGCGTTCGTTCCCCACCATAGACACCTGCGGTCTAGAGTTTTGCAAATATCTCAGCAACGTTGTGGTTGTATTCACACTGTCTCGATCTCCTGCGTTGCTTCGGGTAACGTATAGTTAATTTGACTTTTACTGTAGTGTTAAATGTCTTTTATTGTTTGAAAAGAACGTAATAATTCTGAAAATGAAAAGTGGTGCCTCGAAACTCACTTTGACATTTTCAACGACATTAAGTACCATCCCTACGATATACCGCTTCATTCTGGCTGAGTATTGCCGGGTGTCGGGCTGCAGTGTAC
The DNA here is from genome assembly GCA_900624975.1 of Angiostrongylus costaricensis. Taxonomy (NCBI): domain Eukaryota; kingdom Metazoa; phylum Nematoda; class Chromadorea; order Rhabditida; family Metastrongylidae; genus Angiostrongylus; species Angiostrongylus costaricensis. The sequence continues at coordinate 539 of UYYA01005070.1, forward strand.
AGTGGGCGCTCATCTTCCGGCAGTGTCCGAAGCTAAGAAGGAGTCAGACGTTTCCATCCAGAAGCCCGGAGCGAACCCATCCTGATACCACCAAGAATCGCCATCCTGCTATCAAACTAGTCACATTGTGGCAAATCTCCCATAGGCCCATAAGGGAGATTTCCTGAAGTTGTGACAACCTGAGGGCTTCGGATAGGTTCCTCTTGGAAGCCCAGAGAATTGTAATGGCTAATGACTCATTCAACGAAATTCCAGCCCCAGTATCCCGCACACGGGTCGCTCCCGTCTACGACGACGGGCGATGAGAGCCGTAGACAGACGGTCAAATCTCGGCTTATAAAAGACGTCATTGGAAACGAACAAAACGAGAGCAGCCACCACCCGCTATAGGTACTGCTTCTTGCTATCGACCTAAAATGCCAAAACAGTCTCTGCAGGCCTTTACAACTTCAAAAAAAAATGCCGCCTTTAACGCTGTCATTGAAGCTGCTGATCGCATCAAATTTCATGTGATCGCGCTACAAGAGACGAATACGAGTGAGGTCAACATAGCTTAACAAGGTGACGTGCAGAAAGTGATGCCTCTTTGACGCCTCAATGGTACCTGGAGTCTGTATAGGATCTGATCACCGCCTACACCGTGCGAAATTTCGATTCAACCGTAATGCTAGCTGCAGAAGGTCTCTGCAGGAGGATTACATCTTTATTGGCAGAAAAAGTTATTGCAGGCATCTCAGAACGACTTAATCTGAAAAAGAACCGTTGAGATCTTTGCGATTATGATGTTCTTCTATCCAGGCTGATGAACGAAGATGGGACAATCACTACATAACTCGTATATAATGCTGAGATATTTGCAAAACTCCGGACGTGTATGCGGTCCAGAGTTTTGCAGATATCTTATATACGAGTTATATTCCGCAACATACCCTGCCATTAAAAAGAAAAAGGCAGTAAATAAAAGGGTTAAAATCACTACATACTTGCATGATTTGGATTTGGTAACGAAGAGGTTCTATATCAATCATTTCCGCTCCACAAACCCGAATTGGACACCGAATTTCCCGCTGGTGAAAACGCGTTCAGGATTCTACTCTCTGCAATTCTCTGCAGTTGGCTAGAAAGTATGAAGAGAGGCACAGCTCCAAGACCCGATAATATCGAAGCCGATTTCCTTAGAACTGGTACTCACAAATTCCATATACCTCTCACAACACACATGATATCTTGCCTTCAGGAAGAGAACATCCTAGACCAATGGCGATCTCGCATACGATCATCATGATCATCATGGTTTGACGAGGCGACACAATATCGTCAAGGCTGTATACCACCGCACTGCAGTGGATAATGAAGACATTTGAGTGAGGAGAAAAAAGCGTACATATCGATGGAAAATCCCTATCAGGTCTTCATTTCGCGGATGATATTGTCATCTTTTTGATAAGTACCATTGAAGCGGAGACGGTGCTCAGAGCTCGACGATCTGGTGGAAAAAGACTGCGCTACGAGTAAATAAGACGAAAACCCAGATCATGAAAGACCAATGGTGCGAGGGCGAACAAACCGACTTGGTGGTTCTTTAATTACAGAAACCATCCCTGTACTTTGTACGTTCAATGAACATGGAGAACAACATGACGGAGCAAGTAGATAGAAGAGAGTAGCACAGGCCCTATTTGGGCTTCCTTGAAGAAGCCACCAACCAACAGAAGAACCCTAAAATCCGCGCTCATTGCTCATGTTTCGATTCAACGGTCCTCCCAGCACTCTGTTGTGCTGCACAGATGTGAGCTGATACTTCAACCACGACAAGGTATCTGCGCACCACACACAAAGCGCTTGAACGATATCTTCTGAAATTTAACCAGCGCTCACAGCCTCTAGCCCGAATATACAACTCAGATCTTCGAAACATACCCTATCTTGGGATCCAACTGAATATACATCGATAGCGAAACAGATGGGACCGGTCAAATAAGAAGAAGAACAAATGAGAGGTGGACGAAAAGAACAGCATAGTGGACTCCAAGAGAATGTCGTCCTATTGGAAGACCACCTAAACGATGAGCGGGCGTGTTCGTGGCTGACGTCACCTACCTGCACTTGTATGTGGAAACCATTTCAGAAATTCGGCATGAGTCTCGCGGACATCACCTTGTTCGAAGCAGACCACCGCTACGGACGACGATTGCGCGTGAAAAACGAATTGAAATTATGCTGGAACCCGGTGAGGAATGCATGTATCCAATTAAGTAAGGTTCGGAGGATTTTTTCATACAAAAAAGAAAAAACATCTGTACAAATATTATGATCGAAGCTGTTGAGGAGTTTGTTAGAAAAGAACGAAGTGGAATTCCATGACCGCCGTGGACCATGATCGCCGTGGACCATGATCACCGTGGACCATTACGCCATTTTGTGGACCGCTTATTCAAGAGTGAACAAGAGCTTTTTTCTTTTGAATTGCCCTCGTAATATAGAAGGAAATGATGACTCATCGAAATGTAATCCATTCAGTGCTGCTGAATATTCGTCAAAGCTCACGAGTGAATACTGAATCCACCCATTTACTAACACTTACTTTCATCTTCTTTACCTCATTATTCTCGTTTACAATTCGATTCAAGTGAAAATTCACAGCACTGCAAGGCTATTTAGGCCGCTGTTGCATATTTGTGTTTGAAATTTCTTAACTTGTGGGAACGCCTCAACTCGCCTATTCACAATATTGCAAGAGGAAATCGAATCAACCAGGACTCTATGACATTTATAAAGCAATCCTATAGCAGCAGCCGAAACAACACGCGAAATGTTCGAAGACCTCTGTGGACGATGAATGCGTGGAAAACTAGTTGAACTCGTAGCTGCTCGAATTTCTCACAGCAGATTTGATAACGAGTCACGCGAACTTAACAAAGAATAAACAGTCGATATCAGGTTCAGTGGTATTTTTAGTGTGTTCCACGAAGTGAAAACAGGAAATATGAAACATTTAAAAACGGTGCGTGTCGACAACTTTGGCCAACAACCTTGTGGTAGCGTGCATTTCAAGAAGACCATTTCTCAAGTAAGGTCCCTCCATGTAGGGCTTGCAACGACAGTGAATTTTTGCTCACCATGGCCATCAAATAGAAACCGTCATTGATTAAACAACTATTTTACCACGGCCATATACCGCTCGAATTCATCTCCTGTTACACCTACGCGGTTTCTTTGCTTCTCGGAGTTGAATTACCATTCTTTTCTGGTAAGGGAATTAGGCACCACTAATTCGATACCATAAATGTTTTATAAGATATCAGTGCTTTCGGAGACGTCATTCGTGTTGTTTTTCTCGCTACATGTTGTTCTCCACATTGGTAGTCCGGGGTTTGTTAATGAGTAAATGAGGATCACGTCATTTTCTTGTTCAGCAATCGCGAGGTTTTTAAACAGCATACATTTACTTCCATAAAAACACAATACAATACAACGCTAGCTGACGTTTCGGCAGTATCGCCTTCTTCAGAGCCTGGAAGGGTATACTGATATACAATCTACTAGGCCAAACGCTTCAATAACACTTACAAAAAGACGAAAAACTCCATGGTAATTACATGATCAACAGCTTCTCGAAAAACCCACCGCTTATTCGTGACTTCCTTTGAGGAAGTTTAGAACAGCTGATTATAGTCGCATGTGGTTGACGACTGCACCATCCCACATCAAAAATCAATGCGAACGTACGGGATCAGGTCGCGTATGACCTTTGGGCATTCGTCCCTGCTATTAATTGTAGGGTTTTTGGCATTGATCCAAAAAGCCTCTAGGAGTTTTCGCGCTGGTGTTTTGGACTCCTGTGCAAGGATCTTGACCTTTACTTCAAAATCGTCTCCGCTATGCTTTTGTATCCTATGCGTGCCTAGTGGGGTGATTCGTCTTAGTTTTCGTTTGCCATCTAGGTGTTCTTTTATACGGATAATCAAAGGTCTGCCCGTTTCGCCAATATTCATCTCAGCAATTGTTACACGAGATCAGGTATATCGTACCTGAACTCATGCAATCACCGTCCCTGCCGTAAGGACAAACTACGCAATTTGTTGTTTCACACAGACGGTCATACAGGCGGTTGCGAACTAATTGGCGACGTAGAGTAGTCGGTGGTATTTCAACTATCGCTACCGATTCCTCTAGACCTGCCCTTCTTAAGCATCGCTTTATAGCTGCGCTTACTTCATCGCTTATCAAAGACAACATAAACGGGATTTTGTTTTGGCCAAGTGTTTCGCGTGGGCGCGTCGTTCTCCTTGTAAACTTATCTCGTGGGGTTACTATTTCGTAGCCATTGGAGATGGCTATTTGCCGAGCCAAGTCGCGCGATTCTTCCTTTAGTTCCCTGGTAGTGCACACAGAGGTGGCTGTTCGAAACATGTTTCTCACAATCGCNGAGATCAGGTATATCGTACCTGAACTCATGCAATCACCGTCCCTGCCGTAAGGACAAACTACGCAATTTGTTGTTTCACACAGACGGTCATACAGGCGGTTGCGAACTAATTGGCGACGTAGAGTAGTCGGTGGTATTTCAACTATCGCTACCGATTCCTCTAGACCTGCCCTTCTTAAGCATCGCTTTATAGCTGCGCTTACTTCATCGCTTATCAAAGACAACATAAACGGGATTTTGTTTTGGCCAAGTGTTTCGCGTGGGCGCGTCGTTCTCCTTGTAAACTTATCTCGTGGGGTTACTATTTCGTAGCCATTGGAGATGGCTATTTGCCGAGCCAAGTCGCGCGATTCTTCCTTTAGTTCCCTGGTAGTGCACACAGAGGTGGCTGTTCGAAACATGTTTCTCACAATCGCCCTCTTTGTGTGTGAAGGATGGGAAGAAAGGAAATGGACAAGGATGTTCTTGCTACTTGGCTTTCGATACCACTTTGTCAGGTAACCGCTACTTGATAGGTTTATTTGGACGTCCAAAAACGGAAGCCAGTTTTCTCTCGGTTTCTCCCGGGTGAACTTTATGTACTCGGACTGCTCGTTCAATAATTCGAAGCATTTGTCCATCTCCTCCTGCGTAGAGAAGACGACAAAACAATCATCTACATATCTGCAGTAGAGTAGTGGCCGGAGATCGAGATCAGGGGCTTCTATCTTAGACATAAACACAATGGCCAGACTTGGTGCCAATCGCTGTCCCATTGCCAACCCACTTATTTGCGCGAAATATTTCCCAGACCATCTGAAGATCGAGCAGTTTAGGCACTCCTTTAAGAGAGCCATTAGCTGCTGGATGGACAAGTCATGCATATTTATTCTTCCTTCAGTCCAAAACACCAGCGCGAAAACTCCTACAGGCTTTTTGGATCAATGCCAAGAACCCTACAATGAATAGCAGGGACGAATGCTCGGAGGTCATACGCGACCTGATCCCGTACGTTCGCATCGATTTTTGATGTGGGATGGTGCATTCGTCAACCACATGCGACTATAATCAGCTGTTCTAAACTTCCTCATTGGAAGTCACGAAAAAGCGATGGGTTTTTCGAGAAGTTGTTGATTGTGTAATTGCCGGAGAGTTCTTCGTCTTTTTGTAAGTGTTATTGAAGCGTTTGGCCTAGTAGATTGTATATCAGTATACCCTTCCAGGCTCTGAAGAAGGCGATACTGCCGAAACGTCAGCTAGCGTTGTATTGTATTGTGTTTTTATGGAAGTAAATGTATGCTGTTTAAAAACCTCGCGATTGCTGAACAAGAAAACGACACAATGTTTACTACCAAAAAGACTATAATAAAAGAATTTATTGGAAAAAAACAGAAACTGTTGGAAATGTTCAGCAAGCGCGAACAGAGCAACACCATTTTTGTATAAAACAGGAGATGATGTGATTACGGCTGAACAGAAAAAGAACTGAAAATTTCTTTCAATGACAATACACGCAAAGCGAACATCATAACCTTAGAATATGAAACAACTGTGTGATAGTTTAGAAGGGAGTGGTCCATAACTCTGGCAAGTGCCCTGCATATCCTCTTTTCACTAATTCACTTTATGACTGTGACTATAATACAGTACGCTTCCATCATGTGATCACAAGTAGAAAACGAATTAACACACAACGACTCTAATGCGTACGGCGTGAGCAGAGTCGACTGTACGCGTTGATGCCAATGCATATCCTTTCACACTGTTCATTTTGCCACTAAGTTTATTTACGATATTTTTCATTCTGTGGATAGCTTATCTAACACATATGCTGTGCATGGCGTGAACTGTGAAAAGCTGTTCTCTGCAATTAGTAATTTACAAAACATCTATCTTCACGCGGATGACGTTTTCAGTGCATGCCATGGAATAAAACATTGCTCCCATGGTCCTGAGCGATCACGTAAAATGAGGCATAGCGTTGTATATATCTCAAGCACAGAAAAGTAGTCTTCGCTTATATAACTATCAGATCGAGACAACCTTTCACTGGTAAAGCAGTGAGAAATCTGTAGCTTTACCAGCAGTATGAGGCAATTTTGTGATGTAAATAAATGGAGGAGTTTACCGAATAACTAACTTTATCATCATCAACTCATCTCCTCGATTAAAGGCTACTAACAGAAGTTCCTATTTGTAACCGTTGCGCGAAGAATGCGCAACAGCTATATGACCGAATCAAAATGGTTAGCCACATCGAACTGTGTTGCTTCTAGTACATTCTCACACAAGATATCAAGGCCGATATCAGGGACGAGTACCCATAATTTGATCGGCGGTAAGTGGGTACATCGCTCCTGGCATCGGAACGAGTGTGTCGACGCCCAGTGGGCGCAAAATGCTCGAGCTGGTACGTCGTGTCTGAAATTAACAACAATTCAGCAAACAAGCACTGTAGACGCTCGTTAAAGCCCTTTTAAAGATGATTCCCTTAAAACGTTACCGTTTATTGACTCAGTCTGAGGCTGGTGAAATTCGCTGTGAGCATAACGGTACCTGGATTTGAAGGTGTCAGACATTGGAGCAAACGAATGAGTTCTAATGTGTCGATATGGGCAGTGTTTCCACATTTCAAGCGCTGCATTTCTAGCCACATAAGCTTCATAAAGCACAGAAGCGAAATCGAAATCTTTCTACTAAACCTTTACATCGCAATTTAAACGTACATTATAGTGCAAATATTGATTCTGATCATTCTCCGAACACAAGAGAAACTCTATAATATCCAGCCCTATGTTTTCTTCATAGTTGGAGCTGAGGTTGTTAGTAAAATATCTATACCACGAAGACATTTATCACTCATGTAAACCCTATGAATCAGACCTCCCTCACTAGGTGAGAGTCACGCAAAAAAAAAAAACGGGCCTCAGGAAGGAAATTCGCCGAAACGCCACCCATTTTGTCGAGGCTAAAAGAATCCGTTCTAAGAAAATTCAGTCTCGTTTCTAGCCCGGGTTTTTGCAAAACGCCCATTTGAAATTCGATAACATGGAAGAAACCACTGTAAATAATGTCTTCAAGGGTACGCAACACCTTGTATTTTCATTCTTTTCACTTACTTTTTCTTACATTTTCCTTTCATTCTAGGAGAGCGTGGGGCACAGTGGTTTAATGCGCTGCGCCCTGCCATACACATGGGTTCGATCCAGCATCCCAGGCCGATCAATCCTTCCATCGCTCCAAAATCGACAAATTGGTACCAGAGCTGTGTGGGAAGAGACCGGCACTGGCTCAATACATCGGTAGAGCATCCTGAGTCATTGGAAAGGCCGGATATGCACTCGATCACTTCTAACGATGTTTAATGAAGTTGAATGCATAGCGCCTCCCTCAGAGATTGATCATCGCTGCGAGCTTTATCCTTTTATAGTATTTTATATACTCATTCTAAAAAATCTGGGCTACAGAAAAAAGATGAAAGGATAGTCGACTTTCCGGATGAGATCCCCGAAAAAAGTATTAAATTCCTTAGAATGTGTGCGGAGAGTAGATGAGCAATTGAAAGTCCATGGAAACCTTTGCAAACCAGGAAACATCAAAATCTCTCCTTAATTTTGACATGCAGAGGGGAAAAAAGAACAACGCTAGCTATTACACTCCTTTTCTTTCGTCTGAATACCAGTGATTATGGCACACATGTTTCCCACTTTCTTTCCATGCAAAACTGGGAGAGGAAAAATAAGAAAATGATGAATGAAGAGAAAAAACGATAAGACGAAGAAGTGGAATGATTAACGTCTATCCTTTAATCACTTTTCTTTAAGCAACAATCTTTACTATCTTTCTTTCGTCGAAGGAAGAGTTGTACCCATCACTTAAACCATTCTTCATATTGGATTAACGGACGGATTTTGCAGTAAGTCGAAGATACACTGCAAGCACTTCAAAACGTCTGAGATGCAGTATAAAGCAACAGCAAAAAATTCTACTCCGCTTTAACATAAATATCATTCATCTCCAGTAGCGGCTTTTTTGGACTCTCAGGGTGTAATAGTTAGAGATGCTCTGCGATGCACATGATCATTGGTTCGATCCCGCCAACTCCTCTGTACAAGTTTACCATTCTTTTGGCATTAGCAAATTGGTTCTAGACTTTCCTTGAAGTTTAAAAACACTGATTCGGAAGTCTCTTACAAATTTGTAGGCCAGATATGCAGCATAGCACACCTCTGAAAGACAGACCAACGCTATATCTCTCATCTTCTTAGTAGTAGTTTAGTTTGCGAGCTCTACCTACCCAAGATATAGTCTGCCGTTCTTAAATGCATCCATCCTACCATACCATTAAAATAGCACTAGATGGCCCCCTAAAAGAACATCGTAATCGGCCACTTTTAACTGATTGACTAGAATGAGCAACAAATCAGAAAAACCTAAAGACTTCCCCAAAAACGAAGTCAAATCTTACTACATAGATATCGCAACTGTAAAGCTATTAGAAAATAATCTCTGTGTAGATTAAGACCACCAGTGACACCCCACATAGCCGTTCGCGCCTTCTAGAAATCGATTTTCACGCTAGGCTAATTCTTGGCCATTACTGAAGTAATGGCGTTCGTAGGTGCTAAGCTTGAAGCAAAAAAAGATGGCATGTAAATGAAAAAGAAAAACAGCGAAATGCGAAAACACGAAATGACATCAAAGCATACCATAACTGAGCACATTTCTTTAGGGAACAAGAGGGACGAGTCATAGATCGAGTACGTCGATTGTGGTACGTGAAGCCGTACGCGACTGATTGCTCATATTACCCAGAGATCCGCTATTGGATTTACGATCTGCCGATACATATTGTATTCGTTCGTCAAATATCTAAACTGTGAAAACAATAGCTACGGTTCAATGCAAAGCAAAGAAAAACTGGGTATGGGTATTTAACCAACTAACGGGAGCATTCGTGATCGGTCTATACTCTTTACGGTACTGCATACGGAAAATCCTACAAGTGATAAAGCTAAGCACAAATGGTGAACACCATGCGGTAATCAATTCGTATGAAATGCATAGGCATATAATGTGAAGCCGTGCGAAACTAATTAGAATAAGGAACCCGTTTGCAATTCATTATTCATAATGCCGCTTCGGCAGCCAATGCTATAGGAATAATACCCAGTCTCCAGGCAACCGGAAACTATGCTATGGGGGTTTTGACTGGTGATGGCTACCCAAGTGGAAATCGGAACTAAAAGATCTTGTTTTTGCGTCATGAAATCTCCATGAAGCGACGTTTTAACTTAACTATACCTTGTGGAGATCAGATAAGATAAAACCATCTCGATGAGAAGAAACAAAAGGAAAGTGGTCCTTTATTCTATATTCTATTGCAGAAATTAGATTCATGGTGGAACATTAGCATCAGCAACTCCACATACTATATTCCTATTTACTGATTATTCAGATAATCTTTCAGATAACTCTTCCCATGTAGCTTGATTGGAGTATACACCGATCTCGAATGAATGAATGAATGATAGGTGTCGGTTACTTAACACAGTCAATCGCAATCGCAGATGACCTGTACGTTTCCACCTCCGGGTTTGTGACCTATATTATCTCTGGAACCGACTTTGCTGGTGGCATGCCACTGGAGTTTCTGATCGAGAATCTGAAGGCGAGCGGCAGAAAAGCTGTTGAGAACAGCAACGACGAAACAATACTACGACGAACGTCAACGGCGAATGATGAAAAAACTGGAGCAGGACCAATTCTCTTACCTGTACGTTACCACCGGCCGGTTTATGCTTCACATTATCCAGAGAGCCGATCTTTGATCGAGCCGCCCAATTCAACTTCTGACTGATTGCCTTCAACAGGAGAAAAACTTAATGCCTTTCATTCTCATACAGTTATTTTTTCCCATAGCATTTCATCACATCTATGCATACCAAATCCTTCCAAGCTGAAGTGGAAAAGAAATCTATTTGGTATACATCATTTCTATGTCTAGTAATTCTTAAGACCGACTTTCTGTTAACCTCGACATTGATATAATTTGCCATTTCCTTGATAGGAATGCGGTTGCCATTGTATTTTATTTATTCACAACAGCCAACTCTTCAGCGGATTTCGCTTTCTTCGAAGCCTACAAAGGTTAAGTTAGCTGCAACCTGGTCAGCAAAACACCTTCATAACCCCAACAGCAGAACCACGATGCCTAGATTTCGATCTCATTCTAAACAATACAGCTTCTTTGCACACTCACCGCTTCCTATGAGTCTTCCCCTGAGTATTTCACTTGGAAACCAACCTCACAGAGTTCACATGGAAATTCACATCACACGTAATGTGAATTCTGTGTCCGCATAAAAGAATACTTAGTCGATAAACTTAAAGTTGAACCAAATACTCCACTAGGCACATACAGGACACAGAGACATAATGGGAAAGATTTTGAACTGGAAATCACCATTCTCGCACAGGAATCGAAACCTCAGCGCGTAGAACTTTCGAAGCATTCTGGTTAAATTCCAAAAATCCAAAAATGAACCGCAAAGAGAAAACCCTCGTTATAAAGCGTAATATCAAACAATATTTAAGACATATTTAAGCGTGAGAAAGGCGCATTACCGGCCCGTGTGAACTCTTCTATGCGGTTGGTCCCCACGTAGAATACTCATTGGGAGACTCATGGAAGGCGCTGAGTTCGCGAGGAAGCTACTCTGTTTTTAATGCGATTGGAATCTAGGTATTGTGGTTTTGGAGTCGAGGTTACGGAGGACTTTAACTGACCAGGTTGCGGATAGCTTGACCTTTCCAGGTTATGAAGAGGGCGAAATCCGCCGAAACCTCGGCTGCTGTGAATAAATAATATATCATAACCTCGTGAAAGCTTATCAAGAACATAGCAAATTCTATGTCCAGGTCAAAAACCGAAATGCTGTTCAGCAAACTGCAGCACGCCTTTCTTGGTTTCACCATTTCCATTGGTACATCGTGAAATGCCCATTTGTATGCGGCACGTTCAGACGTTTACTATTTTGCAGAAAATTTAAAGTCAAAAACAGAAAGTTAAGCACTAAGGGAATTTTCTGATTTGACCTGATCCTAGTTTTTAGGAAAACGAGAGCAAACCGAAAATCGTAAGGATACGACATAGTGCAGAAGCAATGCCAAATGATGGCAGATATCGTGCGATCGATCCCGTTTCATATTGAGAGAAATGTGATTGAAATCTATTGATTGGTTATCACCTTCTTTTCTGGAATCGAAGGCACATAATCCGATTTTGCGTCGACCCTCGGCGTCGCTTTTTCTTTGAAATCCAACTTCATGTTCGGAATTCTTACATTTCCACCGCCTAAATTTCACTTTTAATTTCCTTAGTGAATTTTTCTTTCATCAATCAACTAACTTCCTAATTCCGGAAATTATCAATACAAAAATGTTGATGTGGATAATCGATGATTACTAAAAGAAACCTGGAGTGTGGGAGACGTTATTTAGCGAACCAATCTTCGACTGGACGTTGTAGGTTCGGTTTTCGGAGAAAATCTGCACATTACCCCCTTGTGGCTTGTGACTAGTGAACGAGCCGATTTTGCTAGAATTACATAGAATAATGCGAACTAACTGCTCAGTGAGGTTCTGCAGCGTTATCAGACTAGGAAATCACGGCCGTGTTGAGTCTGTAAGCTCGCCGAAGCTATGCATTTGAATACTGGAGTATGAACTTATAAAGGAAGAGATGCAGTAAGCATTCACAATGAAAGCGATAGATAAGTCAATTAGTTAGTTTTAGTCAGTCAGACTGCCAGTGCAATTCAGTGAACTCGGAAGAATGAAATTAGCACACCGTAAGTAGTGGGGAGATCTCATACGAATATAAGATGAAGGCTTCGATCAACCACTAACCTGGACACAGTGACCACTTTCCTGTGAACTTTGGGCGTAGTAGGCTGACTTATTGTTTTTGCTAAAGAAAAAACTATGATTGCTTATGTAGCTCGAGTAATAATAGTAGTAATAACTCGAACTCATTCTCTCCTCACTGCACATAGCAACAGAATGTAGTAAAAATTCTCAATAACAAGTGCCACCGATCAATTAAACATTCACAATGAAATTAGTGACAAAGAACATTGTATTTATAGGTATCTGACCAGTTTCTTATTAAAGGATAAAACGATAAAGCTATCGGCGTTGATCAATACCTGAGGGTGCGCCATGCATTCGATTTCGGTAAGCATCGTGTGGAGGTGATTTAGTTCACATCTGGCCTTTAAAATGACTCGCGGTAGCCTACCGATGCATCGAGTCAGTGCTGCTATCTTCCCAGACAAATCTGGCACCAATTTGACGACCCTGGAGTGATGGAAGGCTTGGTGCGCCATAGGAGCCGGGATCGATTCGACGTATGTTGTAGGGCGCCCCCGCCCACTGCGCTACACTTTTTTATTAGTACTACTTTATTAGTACAAATGAGTTCCTATCTTCTTTTACCACATTATTTATTAGCTGTTGCAATCTATTTGCTTGAATTCTTTACTAGCTGGTCTTTACTTGGAATTAAGTTCATCTCGCATATTTCCAATCTAATTACTTTTGTTAGCTAGTTTAATCGATTTTTTTTACTCAGGTCTCAATAATCCCCTGCTAGGCTCTTACCACAAGCAGCTGTCGCCTATTATGGATCACAGAGAAGCTTGTTGCTTGGCTACTGGGATTATTCAAAGAAGGAAACGATTCCTGGCAATCGTGACCGGGTTTCCTGGTGATGGTGTCGAAGTTTGTCTTGAATGGCAGTTCGATCCCCAACCCAAGAATAAATGGTGCACCATTGGCGATTGAAATCTACATAGATTAAAATGATATTGCAACTAGTTAGGTGAAAACAGCATACGCTTAGACTTTTCTAAACAGGCACTGTTCTTCCACAGAGGGAAAATCGCCCGTCGAACTTCGGCAGAAGAAAACGTTTGATTCAACGTTTACTTTGTGCAAGTGGAGAATAAAGCTGGTCAGTTCTATAAATCTACGGACTCCAAAATGGTGGGTAGTTGAGACCTTATTCGGAATGCTTTCACTATCATGTGCCCAGTACGATTTCGTTTCCTTCGTTCTCATACTCTGGTGATCTGACTTACTCTCAGCACTTGGTCGTGGTTGTGACTGCGTCCTACTCGTCGGTTTCTTAGACACTAGCTCCCTTTCTGCAGCTTTGGCAAATGATCTGGGTGCTGGAGGCCTAATAGTTCGTACACCAGGCAAAGGCGTCTCCGGCTTAGGCATGACGGAGCTATAAAGTTTCTGATTTCTATTTAGATAGGGAAAGTAGAATAAGAGTTAGATATACTGATAAAAAAGGTACAAGAAATAGAGTCTATCCAATTGTTATACGACGAAAAATTTCATATTTTTTTTCACCACGAAACTTCTATGCAAATGGTAAACCAAATATCTCCTGTTAAGGGAGAAATCACAACTAACTATCGAGAAAAATGTGTAACGTTTTGTTTTCTACCTTCTATAATTTTCATGGCAGGTTACTAAGTAAGCGAAATACAACCACAACGTTGCTGAGATATTTGCAAAACTCTTGAAAAAATTGAAACAAAGGACCACCAAAATTGAAACAAAGGACCCGCATGGTGTGGTGGTGAACGCGTTACTCCCCGGAAAGGACAATAGCGCGTTCGTTCCCCACCATAGACACCTGCGGTCCAGAGTTTTGCAAATATCTCAGCAACGTTGTGGTTGTATTTCGCTTACTTAGTAACCTGCCATGAAAATTATAGAAGGCAGAAAACAAAACGTTAAACATTGTGATTTCAACTACAGCCATAGCTTAACTGGGTTCTATGCCGATTTGCGCTCCCCAGATCAACCCCGCTGACGGGTGATTGCTGTGGCAAAAAGATCGATAGAAATAGCTGAGAGACGTGCGAAACAAAGGACCCGCATGGTGTGGTGGTGAACGCGTTACTCCCCGGAAAGGACAATAGNGTGTCTATGGTGGGGAACGAACGCGCTATTGTCCTTTCCGGGGAGTAACGCGTTCACCACCACACCATGCGGGTCCTTTGTTTCGCACGTCTCTCAGCTATTTCTATCGATCTTTTTGCCACAGCAATCACCCGTCAGCGGGGTTGATCTGGGGAGCGCAAATCGGCATAGAACCCAGTTAAGCTATGGCTGTAGTTGAAATCACAATGTTTAACGTTTTGTTTTCTGCCTTCTATAATTTTCATGGCAGGTTACTAAGTAAGCGAAATACAACCACAACGTTGCTGAGATATTTGCAAAACTCTTGAAAAAATTGAAACAAAGGACCACCAAAATTGAAACAAAGGACCCGCATGGTGTGGTGGTGAACGCGTTACTCCCCGGAAAGGACAATAGCGCGTTCGTTCCCCACCATAAACACCTGCGGTCCAGAGTTTTGCAAATATCTCAGCAACGTTGTGGTTGTATCGAGAAAAAAGTGAAGAGAACTAGAAAGTCGCCGTTTCCTGATTTAGGATTACAGTATAGATAACGGAGAATAGGCCTGCTGAGAACAGCTAATCATCAATCTCAATGGATTCAGCACAACAAAAGCAAGCGTGAGTTAAACCAAGTTTTTCTACAACTTCGCTTGCAAGCTAAAATGACCGACCTCGGTTAAAGCTATGCAAAAATGACAGGTGTCATGCTAACAAATTATTGTGGTTCTCGGGCGGTTCGATAAGCTGGCTGCAAGTTGAGGCACACTTTTTCATGGGTATTTGAACTCAAGATTGCTATGATCCAGGCCTTAATGGCAATTTCGCTTGTAGTTCAATTTTTAAATTATTCTTTAAAACTACTGCGCAACTTTGGTAGCGACATTCACCTTTGTAAATCAACAACAATACGTATTCTTAGGGCCATCTTACACCTAACAACTGTATTTCAAGCTAGAAACTATGTCTCATTCAACCACCTCTAATGTCCCATAAAGTGCTTTTCTTGCACAACCGGCGCTATCTATGCCAGACCAATAAACAAAAATGCAATTGCCGCTGGGTTAAACTGAATTTTACACGATCACAACGATCACATAAGTTGAGGATTCAAGTGAGGTATGTCTAGAGGTGGTTCAGAATTGCGACGAACTTGGCCAGAGAAGAGATAATTGCTCATAGTACTCGCACTGTTATGCACTACCCTTGGAAAAATTCTTCCAGACGGCGTCCACTATGTTGTAGAGTAGAAGTCTAATTTCTGGATCAGTTGAGGTTTCAGCTGAAGTATGCTTAGAGGTAGTCCGAATTGCTGTGAACGTGGCAACGTTAGACATTGTTCATAGTAGCCGCGTTGTTATGCACCACCTATGGAAAAATTCTTCCAGACGGCGTCCACTATGTTGTAGAGTAGAAGTCTATTTCTGAATCTTTCGCGGCTACACGTCATTTTGACACCAACCCATTTGACCTCAGTAAATTTTTATTCTAAGAACCAAGACTAGTTAACGCTTACAACATTGAAATGGTTTCCGTGAAATCTAACTAACCTCGATCCAGTAGCTGATTGTGCTCGATTAACCTGTGTCTGAGGTGATCTGAATGCAAGATCAATGAGGAACTATCGATCCTGTATTGAACACTATTTTGATGCTATGGTTAAATAAACAAATATGCTCTTGAAAACGAAATTCTTAAAAATATAGCCCAGTCAGCTTTTTTCACAGAAAAGGAAGTGTTCAGTTCTTTAAAGTTTTGCGCAATTTGAAACTAGTCATTACTTACGTGTGAATCACTCTATCCGGCGGTCGTGCCAGGCGACTCTGCGGTTTAACGTGTGCGACTTTGATTGGCTCCTGAAAAACTCGAGAACGATTAGCGAACTATTCAAGAACCTCAGTGGTTTAGACGTTGTTGAGATACATATCCTTCAGTTTTACAGTATTTTCATAAGAATGATATTACGCAATATTACGTAAAAAGAATACAATGAAGACAATCTATCACTAATGATATTTGATGCTCCAGTCGAGATCCGTGGACGATTTCTTCTTTGCTTTAACTTCTATTTACTACCTATTATTTCCTTTTTTCGTGACGGTATGCATAATTTCAAGGACGCTGCGATATTTCTTTCATCCGATTTGCGCTCCGCAGCTCATTTCCGTTAACGGATGACTGCTAATAACAGCGCCAGAGTTAAAAATTGGCTGAAAGAAAAGCAAAGCCAGAGCCTCAATTGGTGTGGTAGCTAACATGTGAGCCCTGGTAAGGGTAATAATGAGTTCGAAGCCCACTTGAGGTTCCGAATTTTGCTCATATCTCGGCATTCATGTGGGTAGTTTTTCTTCATTTTTTTTAGCTGGACAAACGATGTTCTGTATCTCTTTATGAAATGAAAGTGATAAAGATTGCGAATGTGAATGATAACACTAATTCGGCCCACTCCTCTTCAGCTTTATTGGACTTAGCAACCATCATTGTAGCGCAAGCCCTTTTCCGAAAACTATTTGCATAGGACGTATTCGATCCAACGAGCAAACGCTTTAAAAGGTTCTTCTCATATTCGTCATTTGTTCGCTCTCAGTTTGTCCAAGAAGTTATCGATCCATCAACTCAGGAAACGTATATGAACTTATATACGAAACACTTCAGATACATAATCTATAATCTTACTACGAGATGATTATTTTAGATGAAGCCTGTTATTATTTACGCATTGACGACCGTATGACCCACATCTAATTCATACGATGTGAAACTAATGAACATAACATCTCCAGCTTTTAACAGTTGTAACCATTAGTGAATTTTATGAACTGAAATAAAAACTTCTAAAATTTTCAGATCTTTGCCAAGAATAAAACAAGTTTTCTTATTCTTCCAGGGTGAGATTTTAATTTTCTGGAACCGAAGGGACGAGTTTCCAGCTTTTTCCGATTAGTATTACATTTCGAACATCAACGTAAACAAGCGGTATTTCCTTCCACAAGAAAACAGTGGTGGTTCCCATCCTCAATGCATCGTATTCGCCTTTGTGATTGAAGCACATGCGCATCATTTTCACTCTTTTGGGAATTTTCATACAGAGATAGAGCCTCTTATACTTTTCATCTACTCTGATCATGGAGAAGTTAGTTGCATTTATCGAAATTAAGTAAGAAACTAAATGTTTAAAAACTCGAGAAATTACTTCAGTCGCCTTCTTTATCTGATCGTTATGGACGATGGGTTTAGGCGTGTGGCAGTCGGATTCGCATTCGTCTCTTCCTTGTTCACCTTCCACTTCGCGACAGTGAACTAAACGAGCAGCTGTTGTTGTCAACCAACTTTCATTTCACAATAATTTGTTTTCCAACGGACAAACCATCCTGCAGGAGTAGGTATGAAACAATCTTGTTCATAGTGTCATATTATCAACGGACAATCAGTACGATCAACAACTGTCCGGTATGAAAGGGTATCGCCGAGTGTCGTTAGCTCGCTTGAGAGCTGCTCTGCTCCAGAAGATTCGACTCGGTACGAAAACGAAGACACCGAATCGCTAGGACAAACAATTGTGGTCCATCGACTCGGAGAATCGGTTGAGAAGAAGACGAAGACATCGAAACATTAGTCCAGTACGATAGTGTTATAAACGGCTGGAATTCTTTTAAAAATTATTGGTCAAATAGTTTGACCCTTCAGCTTGGCTAGCTGAAGAGTTAAGGATCAAATACTAAAATAATTGGAAAGCCTTAAATTGAAACGTATAGTTGAACGCCACCATAAGTAATTTGGCACATATAGATGGTACACAGTCAACACTCGAATACTCCAGAAACATTCGGGAGGATTCAGTTGAGGAAGACTACTTAAATTTGGACTCATCACTCAAGTTAAATTGAACATTGTGAAATATAACTTCAATAATGTTGAGATAATTGCAAAACTCCGGACCGCAGGTGTATGCGGTGGGGAACGAACGCGCTATTGTCCTTTCCCTGTGTTAAAAAGAGTAGGCAGTAAATAATAAGCTAAAATTGTGATTATCACTGCGTCCCCAGCTTAACTGGGTTCGTTGCCGATTTGGGCCCCCCAGATCAATTCCGCTGACGGGTGATTGATGATGGCAAAAGATCGATAGGACTAGCTGAGAGACAGACGAAACGAAGGACCCGCGTGGTGTGGTGGTGAACGCGCTACTCTCCGGAAAGAACAATGGCGTGTTCGTTCCTCACCGCATACACCTGCGGTCCGGAGATTTGAAAATATCTCAGCATCATTGAAGTTATATTTCACAATGTATACGCTGCCGTTAAAGAGAGTAGGCAGTAAATAATAAGTTAAAATTGAAATTGAACAGTTAAGCACCACACTACCTCCGTCATCCCTTTTGTGTTCTTCAGATTCTAAATCCTTGTCGCTGTCGAATTTCGTTGTCGTTTGGTCTTTGTGAGTAATCAACGACACCATTGCTATTGACTGTTCAGCGGCAGCTAATGGTTGCAGTGGCTGTTCTATAGCCTTAGGTTCCTCAGACGAATATTGTGTTCCTTCTCTAGATAGTGTTTCGTTGTGCGTGTCTTGAAGGTGTTCTTTGTCGAACTTTTCGATCAGCTGATCAACCAACACTTCTTTTCCGGCTATGATTTCTTGCTTGGTGATGGTTTCTTCCTGAAAGAAAACAAACTAACAATAGAATGAAAATATGTAGAAAACGTTTTAGGAAGCTGGTCGATGATGATGGCGCCGTTCGATAGAATTAGCTGACAGACAGACGAAACGAAGGACCCACATGGTGTGGTGGTGAACGCGTTAATCCCCGGAAAGGGTGATAGCGCGTTCGTTCCCCACCGCAGACACTTTCGGTCCGGGGTTTGGCAAATACTTCAGCATCATAGTGCTTATTAGGAAACTGTTTCTCAACGCTATTAACTCATATCACTCGACAGACCAAAAGAGATTTATGAATGTGGAACAAAAATTCCTGCGCATATTTAACAAATTCGAGCAGAGTAAGAAATATCATAAGACTATGGGAAGTCAGTGATGGAGCGGACTTTCATTTAAATCATGCACTCAAAAGAGATTCACATGTGTTTTCTAATCAGAACCTAATTGACCGAATTTAGCAAATCATTACCGTTTTTATGCCACATTAGTTGAAGATGACTCGAGTGACGATGGTCACTTAGTTCAAAAGCTGATACGAGTCTAAAACGAAGTTCGGAATATGTTTCGTAAGGACAGAAGTGGATAAGAAACTGTACCCTTTACAAAAAATTCGTATTTTCGCGGAGTCATTTCAATTTAGTTCGAGGAACCTGAGCGGTGGAAAGGGTTGTGACTATAGACAATTACAAGTTTGCTAAATTTTGTATTCCATCTGTTATCTAAGCAAATCCATACCTGTTCTTTGATATGATTTAGTTCCTCAGCTCTACACGTTAGTGAAGATTCACCTAAACAGCTGACCATTATTATTGCAAACAAAGTATTCTGTTTTAAAGGCATTAGTGTGTTTATTTCTTCCAGAAGTACTCAAGAGCACACGCTGCGTGATAACTTTATAAGATTAAGATTAGATTAAGAACATAGTAATTTATTACTAATCGGAGGACAAAGCTGTAGAAGAGGAAGAAGAAGCAATTGCTGTAGAAGCAATCTATACAGTTTGAACCATTAGCTGGCAGCACAATACCGACCTTATCCATATTTCCCCTTCCGATCTAACTTGTTGAAAAAACATGGGATAGGTAGTGCAGTAGTAGTAATACTCGCTTAGCACAACGAAAGCGCTGGTTCGATTTCGCATTAGGCTCACCAAACCACTGACCAATTCGGCGCAGAGAAAATGGTACAAGATTCGTTTGGATCTCTGGCTCCCTGCAATCTACAAAAGGTGGTACCTGCTTGTAATGAGGATTCTGAAACACCTTAGCCCGGAAAATTCAGGTTTCGAGTGAGAGAACCTTCTTGACCAGCATCCAATGACATTCGTGAAGAAAAGCAAAGATTGCAAAAAAGCCGCCGGACACGCAAATCCGAATTCTTTCGTGGATGAGAGATGGGAAAGAACAGATCCAGTGCAAGAAGTATTGAAATCTGCATAACATGTGAGGTCAGGGCTGTGTAGAATAAGAACTATTCAAAATACAACTTGACCACGACGGCTGGTCGTGTGGATCGAGTTTCGGCAAAACTCGTAGGTTGGCGGTGCTGTAAAGCAAGAAACTGTGACACCTAATATTCTCTGAGGGTCTAAGCGGTCTAAACCATCATCTCTAGCCACTAGATAACTCAAAAATTCTCGATACAATAAGCAGCAGAAATTCACGGTCGCTTATCTCCACAAATCGATCGCGGATGATCAGAGTATGTGGACGACTATGAGACCACGCAGTGCGACAGCTCACAGAGTTGGACTGTCGGTCGATGGTGAAATGAACGACTTGTCCTATCGTAATGCATGTTTGCTGCTCAAGAGCGTTCGCTTGACCGAGTTTCTACTAATCTCGGCATTTCCCACTAAGGTAGTGCTTTCTCATACAGCAGAATCGACGTTTCCACCAAATCAAAATACACGGTCTACAATTTCAGACATTACGCATCATGGTGGTTACAATTGGACAAATCTTGTCATTAGGCAACCTCGAGTCTGCTGATGAAGAAAACACTGGCTAAAGAGTGTCTTCTTCAGATACAACTGATGATTTACAACAAACCAGTTCTTCGCTACTCGCAGCTCAAACGTCGAAGGCGCCTGAACCAGAACTCTCAAATATTGCGTTGACCTTCGCAGTGATCGCTAGTGCGTCGGTGGGGGATAATTGCTTTTAGGGTCTGATTTTCTCAAAATGCTGCTCGTCTATTTGGATTTAATGAGAAAATCGTTTGAACTACAACCATAAGACAAAGATCAGAAGACTCAATTCCAGCTAAGCAACACAATTTAGCCCAGGTATTTGAGGGGTCCAGTTAATCAAACAATTCATAAAGTAAAGAAAGATATATAGGAATCTAATTATATGAGTGCATATGACCTCACAAAAAATCATTTATGAGGGCTGAGGTGTCGTAGAATTTAGTAAAAAAAAAAACACCGGAACGGATTGAACCCAATGGGGTCGTATTATTGACAAATAGGACCTGTTTCGACGTTCTATAACCTATCGATAGTATCACGAAAGAGTAAAGAACAAAGAACATGTTTGAGAAGAAATGGATTTCTTCACTTTTCTCTTTTTTTGGAAACTATTAAACCAACAAAAAATACTGTTATCTGCCCATCGGAGAAAACCATGTATTCGACAGATATGATTAGATATAAAGCTCTTCAAACTGAAAAGTCTAAGATGTGAACAGAGCTAATATTGAACACCAAGATATTCCAAAGTTCATTTTACAAGCAAGTAGAATGGTTTGTTGTACCGCTGGATTGCGACAAATAATCAATACGCATACTTTGCACAAGCTCTTACTAGCTTATCTTCGCCAATGTGCAATTTCACTAATGATGTTGTATATGAGTTCTATCAGGTGGTATTCATTCACGCAACTTCCACATTAGGAAGACTGCCGAAAGATTACGATAAGTGTCCCAACGAGACTTACTTCTATGAGCTCCTGCAGCTAGTCTGTCCTCCTTTATTGATACAGCTTCTTGTGATTGTTGTTGTCCCACAACAGTCATTAACAACTAAATTTTCGTTTACCTTATGAAGCAAAGAAGTCCACACTTCAGTTCAAAGCAAAAAATGAACGATACAAAAGCTGTGTGAGTAGAAGCAACAAGTAACACGTCTGATGAAGTGAACATAGAGCGAGCAGATTGAAGTAGAAGGCAAACAGCTAACGATACAAAAATGTGCAACGGTAAGACACTGTGGAACAAAGACGGCCGTTGGCGGTAACAGCGCTGAGGAAATGAGACAACTGCAGACGAACAATGATCATTAGCGAATGTCAAATATCATCTACTATCTCAATCAAATTCTCGGCGATCAACTGATTCTCGTACGAAAACAACGGTATAAGTCTTAGGATACATGTGGAAATGATACTATAAGGACAAGCACGCCGATCGATAAGCATGATTTGCATAGTCCGGCATCTCTCCCTCCGATAGTCATTAAATGACGCGCGCAATGCCGATTTCAAATGATGGCTAGGGCATTGTGTGAAGGGCGGCTTCGACACCATCAAAGGCTTTTGGCCATAAAGATTTCGTCTTCTTCAGGAAAAAGAGAATTTATTGAAAGTCCAGTGGAAAATCATTGTTTATGTCTGCATTACTTTACCGCCCACACTGTATCCTATGTAATTTAACCTTAATTTCCTTTTTGTGTTGATCAACTCTATATTTTCGATGTTTCAAAGATGATTTAGCATTTTAAACCATTAAACAGAGATCTAAAGAATTCTACTAGCGGGCATATCCGGGGCAGGACCGAGGACTGGTTGCATGTCAGCAACACCTGGTAGAATTTTTGTTTAACTCTATCATGAAATCGATCCTTATTTCTTTCCAGAAGAGTCAAGAGTTAGTCGTCAGAACTCCGAAAAAACGTCTGGTCAGTGCTATTAAATTATTAAAGCGAATTATTCCACATATTATAAAATTATCTACTTTCAAGAATTTAGAAGTTACCTTCAACAGTTATCTATTGAACACATTGAATGAGTTCTTATCAAGACCTTATCAATGTTCCGATTTCAAAGTGATGTTCAGCGATGTTGGAGGCAACATTTGAAAACACAGCTATCACTTACCACACCCAAATTGGCGGGAAAACATCAATATGTCAGAATATGGTTTTTTATCCAAATTGTATATCTTATGGAGCTGATACAGAGGATATCAGAAATAGAAGTAGAAATGAAAGCCGACACTCCTCGAAAGTCGGAGTGTTTTGTTCACAGCAGATTGTTCAAACAAGCTTAGAAAGCTGCGAACAGAGGAGGCTATTTAAGAAGGAACGTTGTTGACGTGCTGAACTACGCACGCACGTTGGTGATGCTAGGAAAGTTTTTTCTGGTGGCAATCTTTTGAGGATGTTACTGCCTCGCTTAGGACAAGAGTAGTTCAAGTCACATAAAATATCAGCAAAATATGAATTCGATCTCGTTTAGCTTATTCTGGAGCTGCTTCATCGGACTGTGCAGCTTCTCAACGCGATAATACGCTTTTCTGCCATGATAACGGCTCTTTTCTAAAAAATAGTTTCGTACTAAAATCGCCAGATTTTGTTGGCCCATTCGTTCTAAAGAGAATTTTGGAGGATGGGAAATGCCTTCTCTATGCTGATACTCCTCTCTGTATCACTATGTAATAATTTTGGAATCCTGTTCTGCTAAAGCGACAAGAAAATCCACTATAGCTATTCCATTACTCAGAAGGAAAGAGTGAGATGCCCCGTAGGTCTAGAAGGCGTAAATTTCGGATTGCGTCAACCCCGGTCACCGAAAATTGTTGTTTTCCAGAAATCTGAGGTGATGCGACACTTAAAATCACCAGTATCACATAAGTTAACCTAGAACTGCGATTACTACCAGCTCTGAATTTGTGCCAGCTTCGAGTACATTCGAACATGAACAAAGAAAATGCATTCAACTGCGGACTCGATACTAGCTAAACTCGTCCCACATGAAACAAGTGGACACCATACGACTCATCCGAATTAAGTCCGTAGTTGTATAGAGATTTGTTTGTCAGTGCAGATGAGGATCAGTGCAGAAAAGAGACACCAGCATACGAACCATGGACGATTAGTGGATGGTAAGTAGACGAGTTGCCGTTGATTGTGGAAAACAATCGTCATTTCCGAATAACCCATCTGCTCCGCGATTCTGCTGTTAGCAACGTTAATCAATCAGCGAGTGCTGAGAACATGCGCTTTACTCTTGGGTAGTTTTTCCCACCCCAGAACACTTCATGTGCTCTCTCAAGTTTTCGATGATGTCAAAGAGAATAGTAGTACATGCATTGAGATACTTCACCATATCATAAATACGGATCAATTCGTTTTATTCCAGGTCTAATTTGTTATCTTCTTTAAATCTTTTAGCTTATTAGGCTATGACGGATTGCACAATGTTAAACGCTGATAGTTGCTGTCTCATTAAGCATTACGAAAATAGGCAGTCTTCGCTTATTCAAATGTCTTGAAGTTGAACTTTTAAACTCTATAGTAGAGTCGTACAACGACAGGATCATCAAATTCTAAGGTCACATAACCATACTTTTATTGACAATGTGGTTGGTAATTGACGATACAGGTACCTTCGACAGTGAGCTTCCTTCTTTACAAATGCGGAGGTAAACCTTGCGAACGAGCAGCCCTACAACCATCGGATTATCCTCGTAGGAATCTGTCATGACTGTATATTTGCGCTATGCGGTAAACTCTTGGCGACATGATCATTACCAACTCACCGTTACCCCTTATGGCACGAACTCGGATAAGTTAATGAGACCATTAACTTGGATGTTAGAGTTCGATGAATTCAAGCAAGCAGCGTCTCTAGCAAGTCTCGTAAAAACCTCTCTACAGATGCCGATTTTATCAAGAGCATTATTAAAGCACGTTAAACGGAAAATGGTAGGCGGGAGCAAGATTTGCGGGATTTATAGAAACCTAATGACTACCTCCGTCAATTCTATAGCAGATAGTTTACCGAGCCAAATATTCAAAACTAATTAAACCACTGGTCCTTAAAATGGAAGAAAGGAGAGCAGCAGTCCCATGAGATGACAGATTTGTCAAATTAATGGAATGTGACACGAATTTGCATCTTGGTCGTTTTTCTTTACTCTTTTTTTCTTTCCGTTCAATCTCGAAATAATTCCACCTTTGAGTTCCAAATCGCTAACCAGACATAAATCTGGATTTAGCAGCCCTTCTTTGGAAAATTTTACTAGTAAGAATATTTAATCATGGCTAGTGAGATCTGGAGTTGTATGCCAAAATGTCAAGATCTCTGAAGCTGACAATTTGAATGCTCCTCAACCACATAATACCTAAGGCTAAGGCCTTTAGCGTGCATCCCTAAGAATGAAATACGTCTTCAAGAACGACTATTATGGGTAGGAACAACCTCCCTTCCTGCTAATCGCCTAAACACTTCTCTAGAAATTAAAGAAAGCAAAACCACCAGGTGGGAAAATTCCATACTGCTGGGCTAACATCTATGGGAATAATCTAGGAACATTCTGGAACAGCTTTATCGCATATTCAGGAATGCAATCTCGTAAAATCACCAACATGGCCTCTAAGCGAAAAATTTACTGAGGCACACGATGGCCGCAAAGAGAACCTAATCTGGAGTCAGGTAGTAATCCATAATTATACGCTTAAATAAAAGATTTACATACATACCAAACCTTTCCTATATTCAACTTCGTCTGCTACGATCATCGCCTTTTCCTTTTCAACTTGCTGGATAGCTTCATTCTCAGAATTTAGTTCCTCGTGGTAAAAAAATCTCTGGGCGACTATGCATCGTGGTGCTGTCATCACCATCTTCTTTGAAGCATTCCAGATGTTCCTTGATCTCGGAAAATTCGTCTTTGATTAAGCTTGCATCCATTGGCTCAATCTCAACGTTTTCAGGATTATCGACGGCGTTCATTTCTGGAAGCAATCCATGAACAAACGGATTTATAAACTACTATTAGGTAATGCCCTTTGAGAAATACATTTCATTTTCCCTATACTGAAATATACTTTCCTCATTTTTCATCTCATTTCCCTATACTGAAATGTCTCTTGGTAACATTATACCGGGCTAGCTGTCCCATGCTGGTCATATTTCAAGTCTATTTGCTCACACTGAAGGCAAGAATATTAGATATAGAGCAGCTCTATTGCTCAAAAATGATACGGAAGACAAGAGAGTATTGTAAAAAGGCAGGTGATGGAATGATAGCTTCGACTTCATGTTCAAGTTGAGTAATCTTGGGAAAATTCTAACCTAAAGAAAACAAATTTTTAGTGGTCGAGTATAACAATATAAGTATTATTTCTGTATGAAATCTGAGGACGTAAATCTTAGCTAACTGACCAGACACAGGAAACAAAATCATTTTAGTCTCAAGTGACTCGACAACTCATCCAGTGTTTACCTCTCAGGTTTTTCTTTTGCTTGATGTGACAATTGGCAAATAGGTACACCACTTGAGAAGATTTTCCAAACTGTTCCGAGAAAAGACTTCGAGCAAACAGGTAAACTAGTACCGATCTACCTCTTTCTCAATGTTTTCGATGAACTAGAAAACAAAACACCTGGGACAAATATATAGTTGAGATGAAAGAGACTAGGAAGAAAAACCTGTAGAAATCCCAGCTGAAAGAGGACATTAACCGCTTTAAATCAGCTTTCAATTAGCATAAGAATGTAATTCGAAAAATTCGAATCTACTTCTCGGTCTTCTCAGGTATTTCTGATTCGAGATTCATCACGTATTAATCTCTTGTCCACCATGTTACCAAAATATGATCAGATGTTAGAACAACATAACTACAATGTTACTGAGATATTTGCAAATGAGTAACCGCTGATAGCGCCAATAGGTCAATAAGACATCTCAGAGACAGGCGAAACGAGGGACTCGCACGGTGTGGTGGTGAACGCGTTAGCTCCCGGAATGGGTAATAGCGTGTTCGGTCTCCACCGTAGACGTCCAGAGTTTTGCAAATATCTCAGCAACATTGTGGTTATAATTTTAACTTACTATTTACTGCCTACTCTTTTAATGGCAAGATATATATGACGATATATAACTTAAATATGCTGAGATATTTGCATAACTCCGGACCACAAGTGTTTGCGGCGGGAACGAACGCGCTATGGTCCTTTTCGGAAAGTAACGTGTTCACCAACACACCATGCGGGTCCTTCGTTTCACCTGTCTCTCAGCTAGTTCCGTCGATCACTTGCCATCAGCAATTACCCATTAGCGGGATTGATCTGGGTAGCCTAAATCGACAACGAACCAAGTTAGTCTGAGGCCGTAGTTATAATCACAATTTTAACTTATTATTTACTGCCTATTCTTTTTCATGGCATGGTATATATTGCGAAATATAACTTCAATGATGCTGAGAAACGAAGGACCCGCATGGTGTGGTGGTGAACGCGTTACTCCACGGAAAGGACAATCCCCACTGCAGACACCTGCGGCCCCGAGTTTCGCAAATATCTCAGGATCATTGAAGTTATATTGTGGTTCTACTTCACATAACACCCTGCCATTAAAAATTATTACGCAGTAAATAAAAAATGACGACATCATTAAAATAATAGTTCCCATGGAAATCCATAGAAGATTCTAGAAAAGACATTTATAAGTTCTGACCACAACCGTATCATTGAGGTCTCATGAAATCCGCCCAAACCACTCAGACGTAGTGGAAATCGTACCGAATTTGAAAATTCTAAGGGATTAGCCGACTCGAATTGCTCAGAGACAAGCATTTCTATGCATTCCAATTCAGGGGTAATAAGAGCAACACGGAAAAGTGGTAAGAGCGAGAAATAAAAAGAGACGAATAAGTAGATGGTGAACACTTCATCATGAACAGAGTTCTGCGAGAAACGTGCAAAAAAACCGCTAAGATTTTATCCTGATTTTGATTTGATCCAACCTCTTAGCAGTCTTTCCAGCTCTAATGAGCGGTACGGTGTGTGGTCTAAATAGTAATTACGAATACCCCAATCGAATACGAACTCTGATCGACATGCTGGCCAAAAGTTCACTAACTGCGACTCAACTTTCTATTCACAATGGGATTTGGATGATTTCGTTATCACGTTTACCCATAATTTTAAGGGTAGTATAAATCGAGTTCTCCATGTTCGCAACATAACTGGATGCCATAATTCACAGGATCAGTTGTCTAGTAACCTCGGCATTGATCAATAAGTTAATGTTCCCTTGATAAGCAGATACAAGGCTATTAATATGATTTGTTCAACAGTTGTTTCGGCTCATTTAGCCTTCTTCAAAGCCTTGGATGTGCCATATTGATAAGCGATCCGCTAAGTCAAGCTAAAAAGAAGAATTCAAAACGTTGATTTTAGTGCGTCGTTTTCTTGTTCAGCAATCGCGAGGTTTTTAAACAGCATACATTTACTTCGATAGAAAAACACAATACAATACAACACTAGCTGACGTTTCGGCAGTATCGGCAGTAACGTCAGTACCGTTTCAGCATGCTGATTTTAATCGCATGTTGAACAGTTTCTTACGATGTAGATGACCTTTTGTATTGCACCAGAACGCCTGTACATTGGAGAAATGCGTGGACCACTCTGTTTTTGGGCACAAGAACTTCTGGATAAAAAATTTAAAGTCAAACAAAATAATCCACAGGCATTCGTAAGACAAAAAGGCATAATAAATAAGATTCTGAAGTACACGGGAATCTCAAAGCATTCTTGAAAATTCCAAGAATCCCGATAGGGCTGAGTGCCTCGTAATCGGGCGTGTCCTCGCCCAAAAATCAGCCCTTAGTTCGCAAGCGATGACGACGTGGAAAAGGCCTAGCACAGCTTTCCATTTTCTACGGCATGAAAATTTTGCCAAAACAACAAATTACCTGTCAGGTGGAAATTGTGCTGTTCAAATCCACCACTACTTTCAAACCACCTAAGCATGATTTAGGCTAGCTAGTGTTTAAAAAGTGTTCGAGACATTTTTACCATACTATACCAGCGAATTCACCCGTGAACCTGAGCAGCTCTCAAAGAACAATAACCTTTAAAAGCAAATTTCACCAGATTTCAACTGCGCTCACAAAGCAAATTTGCAGTTTCAGACGAAACCAGGGAATTTGATTTGCTAGAGTTCCTCAACTTTTGTCTGAACGAGCCCCGTGAAGCTGGACTTTGCGCTAAGAAACAACAAAATCGAAGCAGTACGACAATATTTAACTATCCAGATACAATCCTTTTTATGAGAGGACATGCGTCACAAAGCCAGAAAGGAGTTCGAAGAACAGCAAATTCCACTAGACCATGTAGCAATCGCAAAACAGCGGTGACTCGTATTCCTTTCAAGTGATAGAAATTGTTAGAACTTCAAGAACAAAATGTCGACGGGTTATCTTATGTCAACTTAGCCAGTAAAGTTCATCTTAATGCATCGGAAATGTCAGAAAGTTTCATTTCCTAAGAATTGACACCGCAATACGATTGGATTGGGTGTAACCATCTGAAAGGTAAGTTTTTATACATGACATCTGTTAATTGGTAACAGCAGCTCATGTTGTGTCCAGTGCTAGTGTTATTTATCATTCCAACGTTCTATTTATCATTCCACGAAAACATTCATGAGATACCAGGAGGAATGCCGCATGTTTGGAGGATTTTCTAGAACGATGCGATAATAGTAAGAAGTTGTTGCAGGCTTAACGCCTATCTCACAGTTCTTCCTCACGCCACATGCATTTCCCAAAAGTACCCCTGTATTGTTATCCTTGCTTTTCTACGTTGCAACACGAAGATTAACTGATCTCTAGCATGAATAGAAGTAATAAAATCCTTTAGAAAGAATAGAATAATTTCATTAGGATTAACTCGAGTCGCTAAGAAAGTTATGGAGTATAAGAGGAAGAGATCTAGAAATCTGACCCTCCATTACAACCGTTAATATTTATGAGCAGAGAGGAAAGGAAAGCGAATATTCATGAGGGACAGGCTGGAATAATGAAGAGTGAACAAAAACACCTAAAAATTACGGAACGTTGTCAGTCCTCTACGATAAAACGTCAGAAACATTCCGTCCGCTTAATTAATCAGACATCAGAAATATGATATAAATGCATTAACGAGCTAAAAACTGAATAAATCCGACCAATAATCGGAAATGATATAGTGAAATCCAGAAAATCCTAGCTTAGTGAGTCGATGAACACGATGATAGGGGGCAGAGGGTGCGGCTTGGGTCAGTGTGCTCATTAACTGCCGTTCAGAGACCATAGTGGTTGTGATTTGCATAGCAGCACTAATGAAATAAACGATCGACACATAGCGGTATCGAATGTCGACATTCGAGTTTGGGCCAGAAATTCTGGAACAACCCCTGCTCTAGCTGGAACTGGAGAATGATTTCGCTTAGTTCCTTAACCTAGACGCTAACCACTACGCTTTTGCATTTGCTTTATTACAAATAAATCATGAATTTTTAAAGAATTTCGTTTAAATTTGTTCATATAAGTGACGAATATGAGGAACAAAGCAAAATTTTTTCTATCGGAAAAGATAGTGCATGTCATAAAGGATGTGGGGCATAAACCTGACATTGACAATAGCCAAAATTTTCTTGGACGCTTAAGCTTAGGCTTAAAAAGCTAACACGACGCTGACATCAAGTTTTACTTCATAATTTCCTTTAATTTTTTGGTATTCTTAAGAAAAAACTGATATAAGCTGTACCTATCATGTATCCTATGACCGGTGAAGTAGAATGTGCAAAAAGAAGATATTCGATATAGATACGCTACCGTATACCACGGTCATTGAAAATCTATGATCGTACTTTCCACTAACTCCCTCCTCTCCCAGATTCACACGCTTTGAGTATTCTGGGTCTCATCTGAGGAGGAAAAAATCCCTTTCCACGGCTACACAAGCCTTCATCGTAATCAGTTTCATGTTTAAAGCAAGAACGAAGAGAAAAGACTATGCTATTGATTAAAAGTTTCAATGGTGCTACTCAATTACTAGAAGCGAACTGAACAGTGTGACATGGAACTAAAAGAAGAACCGAGATGAAGAGATTCGTGATGAAAAGACGAAGATGGTGAAGAAATGAAAAGATATGAGAAAGATGAACGGTAGCTCGATATGAAGATAAAGAAAAATTTGATGAATGCTTGATCCAAGTCCTTACGGAGCTCTTCCTTTTGATCAAATTTATCAAAACTCTGCTAAAAGCAAATGCTTTTTCGAGTTCTCTGTATGTGGTTATATCTGGTAAGAGACAATAATGCTTGTTTCATCCATTAACTAACGATGGGCTCTTCTACAAGAAGAAACAACAGGTGATTGAAGAGAATTCATGGCTCGTCAACTTGACATGAAGCACCTAGGTTAATGTGGCACGTGGTGGCGATGTTGATACGAATAAATCGGAAAGAGGTGTGTGCCGTAAGGTCTATTGATCAGACGACGGCGATGAGGAGGACAAGCACGAGGAGGAGGAGACGGGAACTCAGAACCCGATGAGTGACTTGCACTGGGACGAAGATAACCGTGAAAAGTTGACAGCACTCATATACGAGAAGAACATCGGACACTTTCAAAACATTGCGTCTGGCGAACAGTGGCAAGAAAAGGAGATAAATGACTTTGTGGCGTTTCGAATTTACATGGTGGAATTTGTGCCGAATGCTGTGCAGCCCCTCCAGGAACACCGTTAGAGCGTGGGAAAACCGAATATTTGTGAAACGATGTTGTTTAGCATCGTCAGAAACTTAATTCCATGCCATGGATACCAATTTTTTTACGCGGAGTTTCACCTTCAACGCTGGCTTTCCACTGGTGAGGTACTTCTCGCAGCTGCCTAGGAACTACGTGACGAGAAATGACGTCATAACATTTCTCTGTTAGCGAATTTTTCTGCACTATACTCTTCTCCATAGTAGGTTCTATTCAGCACAGCTCAACGTTAAAGGATTGGCATCTTCTGAGAAAAATAGTAAAATTCCATAATCCCAGTTTATCACTCGAAAGCCTATTTTTAAAGACCTTTCCACTCCATTAGAAACTTGTATAAACTAAAACCCCTTGAACTCTTATATCCATGGATATGAATGTCATGATTTATTCTGTAACCAAAGAACGAGAACCTAACGCTAATGGATTACACTTTAGAAAAAAGGGAAGAAAGTTGTCTTTTAAGGTAACGAAACTCAGTGGTTGGACGAGAAGATTGCCTACGGAAGAACAACCTTCCGCTCTTAATAGGTACTCCGAATTCAGTCAAGGTTATGTGTTGCTGGAGTCATTGAAGGGTCATTGCTGACTGCCAATCGACAAGAGGAGAACGCCAGCAGAATAGCCTAATTCGTCTCTATTCAAAGTCAAGATCTGTACTTTAAAGCACGCAATCAGCGAAAAATGAACGACTATTTCAGCAATTCACTTCAAAACCAGTCCTGTTTCGTTTTTTTCTCATAAATCCGTTTCATTTCCCTAAACAGAACTCTGGCTGAGAGGAAATGATTGAAGAAACCACTGATGAAAAAAAAACAACAGTTGTGGCCGATCAATACCTATCCAAGTAGTGAATTCTTAACCGATCTTCACTTGTTTATAAACTTGTCAAACGAATCCATAACGTAGATAACCATATAGTAGGTGGTAAAAAATTTATCGAAATGATGGCGATGTTTTGAAAAGTTCTATACTCTGCCGTTAGATATCCGACGAAGAATCAGAGAAGAATATTGTAGATTCAAACAAGAGGAAACTCTAAACTGAATGAGTTGAAACGGTTATGAATGAAAGTCTCATAAAAAACCTCAACTAGCTAACATTAGTCAAAAAACATTTATTGCAATTAAAGTAAGTCAAAATAGTGAAAACTATCAAGTAAAGGAAGGAGTGAGGATTTGCACGCCTGGTTTCATATGCACATAGGAGAACTAATTGATCTCTCATGCGGCAGACACTCCGTCTAGCTGGAGGTTGTGGTCGGCCTGACATTCATTGCCAAATGAAAAGCCAAAGGCTAAAGGCCAAAGCCCCATCCGTATTGCATAATATTGAACTTGCAAATGATAAAGCGTTCAACAATGATCAGTCGATTATGAAAGCAGCATGCATTCGACTCCACTCGTAATATCGTGGTGCTGATTGAATGCATATATGGCCTACATAATGACTTCGCAGCTGAGTACAGGTGTGTCAACTTAGTGTTGAAATTCTCACAGATGATAAAAATTCACTGACTGCGGAAGAATGGAAGCCTCAGTTGTTCTGAGGCAAGGAATTGACCCAACAATACTTTGTTTATTGTAGAGCACCTCTAACCACAAATCAGTAGTTTCACACTAACAAACTACTATGATACTTCCTACAAACTGCCCTAGTTGAGCTGAAACCCTTTTCAGTTATTATAATAGCTGCTAAGAGCTCCTGTGAGCCCGTTAAGATTCAATACCTCAAAGAACCGGATGCACATAATTCCTGAAAAACTAGTAAAACAACGTAAAAGCGAAGTACTCCAAAGGGGAACACACTTTCTGTGTCGTTTTATTGCACAATTAAACGATACTGGCTTCACGATAAGTTCGTATTTCTTCGTTTACGTTTCCATGTAAAGGACAACGCTTAGAGCCTTCATGTAAAATAACATCAATGATAAAGAAAAGCCAATTTGGTCAACATTGTGTATGGATGAAAATAAAGGATAAAGCTCTCGACGCTGATCAATCTCTGAGGAATGCGCCATGCATTCGATTTCATTAAGCATCGTTTGAGGGTGACTGAATGCATATCTGGTCTCCACAATGACTTGCGGTGTCTTACCGATGTATCGAGTCAGTGCTGCTATCCTCCCAGGCAAATCTGGGTGGACCATAGGCGCCTCGATCCACGTTAAATCTACCTTAACTCAGTTTTGTGTGCATCCTGTAAACTTCGGAGTGCTGTGAAGTGTATTAAATAGAAATCTTCCGAGAAGCATCCAAATAAATGTGCTGCAGAAAGCGATTATAGAAGAGTTAGATAATCATCAAAAGTGACAACACTGATGCAACGACTCACAACAGGAAAAAAAGCTTCGGAACTTTCGTGGGTCTCGAGTTTACAGCAGTTTCGCATGTAGCACAGTGGTTAGCGGTGTTCTCAAATACAAATGCGATCAATCCCGCGCTCTATGCTCACCAAGCCTTCCCACCGGCGTTGGTAAATTGGTGCCAGATTGTATGGGAGGATAGCGGCACTGGCTTGATAATCTGTAGGCCATCGTATAGGCAGAATATGAATTCAAACACCTTTGACTTGATGAAGCCGAACCAATTCTTAATGTGCATTCAATCGCGAGGGCTTTATCTCTTGATGTTTATTCTTTGAGAAATCTCCAGAGAAATGGATCATGAACCCACGACGGAGAAACAGATTGGTTATTTAAGAAAACCTGCGACATTTACACAGAGTTAGGCGTGTTCAGGTGGGATACTTGCGTCTATCAGGTGGGACTAACTTACATATTCTTTAGCATACAACCATAATCATGCACAAGCACGGAGGCGTGACTGCGTCGATGAAGCTATTATATCTTAAAAGAATAAAGGATAAAACTCTTTGTATTGGTCAATCTCTGAGGAAGTGCCATGCGTTCGACTTCAATAAGCATCGTTTGGAGGTGATTGAATGCATATCTGGCCTCTACAATGACTCGCAGTGGCCTACCGATGTATTGGGCACAGTGCTGCTATTCTCCCAGGCAATTCTGGTACCAATTTGCCACTCCGGAGGGATGGAAGGCTTGGTATGGGAGTGGGGATCGAATCCGCCTGTGTGTTGCAGGGCGCCTCCGACCACTGCGCCACGTGCACCCTATTATATCTTAACAACTTAAATATTACTTACACACATAACAACCTTCATTCCTAACGCCTGCAATTAAGTGGACGGGACGCAGTTCACCATAGCTTACATTGAATAAGCCGCACGTCAACTCCCACGTCTCGTTGTCTTTCGCTACCTTCAAAGTAACGCTAGCGATAAAGAGCCTCACAAAAAATAAACCGTATTCCTCATAACAAATGAAGAGGATGTGCTGGTCGTGCGTTTTGTGTCTCTTGAGTAGGTGGAACTTACTGAGTAGCTCGAGCGTGGGATGGGGATGAAAGCAGAGTTTATTGATGCTGGCTTGCGCCACTCTATGATCACAAAGATTAGGGAAAGTAAAAGTGAATAATCATCATGCAAAGTTGTATAATCCAGGAGAAATTGAGGCATAAAGACATTTCCCTTACAGGTATTTAAATAGTGCGCCATTTTATATCAGATTCCACGAGTTGAAACTTGTCCAGAAGAATCTAGCTTGTTCAATCACCAATAGTTTAGTCGAGGAAACAATATTAGTGAACGATGAAAGTGCTGAATGAAATTCAATAACCGGTTTTCACATTTCCAACTCCTTAATGCATTTTTTTAACGACGCACTCTCCTATTAACGTCTTTGCGACAGGGAGTTACCCTTCACATCCTATTTTGCATTAAGAGCTTAATCGATTACAGCACTGTGTGAGAAAATGTGAATAATAAAGGTGAACTACGTACCTAAAATAGATGGGACCCTTCAACACATACAGATAAAGGATAAAATGAAGGATAAAGCTCTCGGCGCTGATCAATCCCTGAGGGATGCGACATGCATTCGACTTCATTAAACATCGTTTTGAGGCGATTGAATGCATATCTGACTCTTACAATGACTCGCGGTTGTCTACCGATGTATTGAGCCAGTGCTGCTATCTTCCCAGACAAGTCTGATAGTAATTTGCCGATCCAGGACGGATCGAAGGTTAGGTGGGCCATTGGAGCGGAGATCGATTCCATAATTAAAAAGTCGCTTTTTTTATTGAAACACAGAATTAACGATCAGTTGTGATCTAAGGAAAAGAGCAAGTCATCTATGACAACGACATGAAATCTTTTCACTAAATGCCTAACATACCAATGGGGACCTGTCCGAAAACTAAGCACTTTTTATGAAAATACTCCGAAGAAGTGACGAATACGCTGGAGTTTTTAGACAATGATGCTTGCATATCTTAAGAAACCATTAGGATTTGCATATCCTATGAAACCATTAGGAGATTGCTTAAGAAGAAATTACCGAAGTAATTCTTAGGTAGCAAAATACTTAAAGTTTAAACTACAAAGTACATACGACGTATTCCCACGGAATGTCCCCAAATTTCGAATTGTACTGTAGGTCAACAGATCACCGCTCAGAACAGAAGAACCGATTGAATTAAAAAGAGATTTAAGGTTATTCAACAGAGTTTAGAGATGATGGAATACGACGAAGTGCACACCGATCCTTCTCATATTGAACACTCCAGTACGCCGTGCAGAACGAAGAGATGATTTTGATAACATTTTGGTAGCATTTTTCCCATTAACACCAAGAAGTTCTATTGTACGTTTTCTGTCCCACGACTACATTTAATACACTCTCAAATCCGTCCTGGAAGAAAATCACTTTCCCTCTCTTAGTTATCCTTTTGAATTGTAATCACAATGATGTTGAGATGTTTGCAAAACTCCGGACCGTAGGTGTCTGCGGTGGGGAACGAACGCGATACTGTCCTTTCTGGGGAGTAACGCGTTCACCACCACACCGTGCGGGTCCTTCGTTTTGCCTGTCTCTCAGCTAGTTCTATCGATCACTTTCCATTCAGCAATCACCCATCAACAGGATTGATCCGGGGAACCAAAATCCAAAGTTTTGTAAATACTTCGGGATCATTGTGGTTGTAATTCGTATAATACCCTGCCATGAAAATTCTAGCAGGCAGCAAACAAGAAATTAGCATTACCCTTTCGAAGTTCGAAATCTGATTCATGAAGACTAGATAGCTCTAGAAACAGAAAGATTATCGGTCGAAATCCTTTATTTGGACTCCATTAATTCACAAACGGGTCACAATGCCCAAAAACAAGGAAATCAATAACGAAAAGTCCTACCTTATGTGTTTACGTGGCACAGTCCTTGTAAAGGGTTACCAGAATTGTGGAATATGAAAAGCACTACTACATTTCCTTTATTTAAATCACTGCTGACTAGTTAAAAGAGTTGAAAATTTCGAAAAAAAAACCATTGTGGCGCCTTTGCCTCGAAGAGTCCCATCCTTGAAGTTCTAAGATTAACATCCATCACCTAGTGGGTGCAAGTTTTTCAATTAAGAGGGTTTAAAGGAGGATTAGTGCAATGGTGGAGCAGTGGATTAGTCCGCCATAAAAGTCCTACGACATGCGATTATTGAATTGGCCACAGCATGAATTCGAATAAATAATCTTCAAAACTGAATAATAAAGCTTTAACTTGCTCGGTTTTTAGTGGATTGCTAAATGCACCGTGCCAAGGAGTGAGAGAGAAAACAGTTTCCTCACTTTCGCTCCTTGAGTTGATCCACAGTAACCTCAACTCAAAATTTGAACAGAACCTTCATGTCGTGCACGCTTCGATTCCAGTATATACTTGGAGAGAAATTATGCATTAGTTTCAACGTATTTCCTTTCCAGTCGCTTATTTTGGTGAACAGGATTCTTCGCTATGCTTTCTACATTCAGTCGATAGCTTTCCCACAGAGGTGCCGTACTAGTCGTAGACAAAGCAAAGCTAAATTCTAGATGGACCTTTGATGATAAAATTGCTAAAATATTTTAGTTGTATAAACCCAAAAAATGAGTGTTGAGGGATTGTCAGTGGGCAAAGCACTTGACGCGCGCTTTTAGGGTGGGAAGCCCAGCGGATGCATTCGGTTCGAAACATGCCGCAGGAGGCCATAAAATGCGCTATGCACTGGGATTTGCCAGTGACAAAGAGTTATGGTAGCTAATGCGTTAGGAGTAATGATAAGTGCTCAGAAAACACGAGCGATAGACTCGACAGTCATGGCTTTCTACAGCGTAGATCTCGGAGCACTTCTAAAAGAACGAAGCAACAAAAACGGAATTTATAACTGTATGAAGGAATAAAGAATATTTCCCGTGGGATATTGGGTGTAGTAGCCATAATCTCCCCACATGGTCTTGAGTAGATTAGCGAATAGGTTGAGCAACTTCACCAACAACTTTGAAGGTGGGAATTTTCGCGAACAGTATACAACTCATCTACAGAAATTAAGACTTAAGACCTAAACTAAACTAGCCAGAAAAAGATAAAGGATATTCTCCAAGGTAGAGACTGATTTCTATATGTTCTTGTTGAGCAAACACGAGATATTACTTTATTTTTTTACTACGGTAAAGCTGACGTTTCGGCGGATTTCGCTTTTCTTGGAGCCTGGGAAGGTCATGTTGACGGCAATCTACAAACACCTCCATTGCCAGGCAAAGAAAACATTAAACCAAGATTTCAATCGCATTGAACACAGCATAGCTTCTTCGCAGAGTCACCGCTTTTAATTACTCTTACACTGAGTATTTCAAGTGGAGACCAACTGCACAGAATTCACATAGAAGTACAACGTACCTTTCATATTAAAATAGCACTGTAAAGTACTGCGTGAGATTGCTGGTTCTTAATGGTTACTATTCTTTTTTGCTATGGTGGTGTTTGGATAGGTAGACTGAAGTCAGTTCAACCCTTCCATGCTCTGAAGAAGGAGAAATCCTCCGAAATTTCAGCATTGACATCAATAAAAAATAAAGTAACACCTCGTGTTTGCTAAACAAGAATATAGAAAATTATTTGATCAATGCCAAGTTTAACAGAAAGTCGGTCCTGGGAATTGTTGACTTCTATATTCGCAGCACTAGCAGTTGACGATGACACTATACGTCGAACATGTGATTGATTCCGTTGAATTAATATTCCATCGCTGGAGACAACCCATTTAGCCGCTGGTGATGAACGCTTGAACTTAAATAGTGCAACAACAACGTAAAGAAGAAGAGATCTTTGAACTAATAGGAAGAAGGTTCAACAATTTATGAAAAGTGCACAGTGTGCTGAAAAACGAAAGAAAAAGGACGGTTCCTTGATTAGGAAGACATCAACGCATACCTAGGACGACAACTAAGCATAATAAAAGGATAAAGGATAAAAGGCTCTCTGCGTTCGTCAGTCCGTGAGGGATGCACCTTGGATTCGACTTCATTAAGCATCGTTTGGAAGTGATTGAATGCATATCTGGCCTTTACTTACTATTAATAACTCGCAATGGGTTAGCGATGTATCGAGCCAGTGCCGCTATCCTCCCAGACAAGTCTGGTACCAATTTGCCGAATTCGGAGGGATGGAAGGCTTGGTGGGCCATGGGCGCGGGATAGATTTCACGCGTGTGTCGCATTGCGCCTCCGATTACTGCGCCACACGAGACAAGTGAGCATAATGATGGAAATATATGAAATACTTGCAGAGAAAGCAATAATCCACAAGAGGAGCATTGGGGACTCTGAAGGAGTTCACGAACACAAGGTTCAGAACACCGACCACAATCGCCAGTACATGGTATCCTTCAGAAGAATCAAGAAAACTACGCCTAGTGTTTGGTCAGGAACTGATGCTTTCCAAATCTCTGACTACCTAAGACATAGCAATGTGTGTAACTGGGATCATAGAGTTACAAATGTTGACGTGAATGTTGAGAATTTACGCAGAGGCAGGATGACACTATTTCGAAGTATGATTATTTGAAACGATATGGACGAAGTGAAAGATATGTCTAAACCAGCTGCAATTATTCAAGACTGCGTTGATGTTACGACAACAACAACATATGGCTGGAGACATCATCCGTCCTCATTACGAACAAGTCTGCAAATATGCCTGGATAGAACTGGGAACGTTGTCACGATACCTTATATGGGACCATTCATATGGTTACAAAATTCTAGAACATGCTAAACAAAGTTAGGATTTATTTATACGATCTTATAAACTAATCTCTTTGAGCTGATGCGAGGTTGGTACAGGTCTTCATTGTCGTTGCTGCTCTTGTTGTTGCTGACGTTGTCAACGACGAAGACCTATGCCAACTACGCATCAGCTCAAAAAGATCAGTTTATAAGGTCGTATAAATAAATATACCAACTATTTATGCCGAGGTTCATAGAAAGTCGGTCTCTTGAACTGTTAAGGAAATTAAGATTGGTACGAATGGTATGAATAACTACGAGAAAAAGTGATCGGTAACATCCAATTGATACACTAGATGCCGGGACGAACTAAGAGTTATATAGAATATTCCAAATATTTAATAACAGCGAGGAAGAATGATCACAGAATGAGCACAGCATAGCGACAGCAACCATTTCTTTCTGCTGGCATTAGCAATGAGGTAGCCTTATATGTAGACTCAAGGACAAAGTATAACGCGTTCGATGTTGATCAATCCCTGAGGAATACGCCATGCATTCGACCTTATCAAGCATAGTTAGGAATCAATCAATCTATATCTGGCCTAAAGAAACAGTTACAGTGGCCTATCGCTGCATTTAATAGCGCTTTTATCATCGCAGAAAAATCTGATACCAACTTGACGACTCCGGAGGTCTAATGTGTAGACCTCTGACCACTGCAATGCACTCACCCTCATAAACAACTATTTAGTTCTTAAAGAAAAGTCAGACGCTGTTAAAACTATTTAAAGCAGTATCACTATCCTGTCAGTTTTCAAAACACTTCCAAAGTTGGAACCGTGAGAAGTTCTTGTGGCTCGTTTTATCGTTATGTTAGAACTATTTGAAACTGTGCTGATTTGCTTCCTCTATTTACGCATAGAAAATCGTCCTTTGAAAAGGCTTTTATCTCGAAGCAGAAGTTGAAGTTGTTAACCTGAATGTAGCGAAACATGAAAACTTCTAAGAAATAACGTTAATCATTTAATCCTACCAATTAAAAGAGCGACGATGTACCCTTACCAGTAAGCTTTTTAATTGAAACGGTTATAGATAACTTCAACATAACATGCAATTGAGCAGCTCGAAAATGTACAATGAATATTAACAGGGAGGGAAGGGATAGATTACTTAGCGAAAAAATCACAATGTGGTTGACAGGGACTCCGAGGTATAAGGAGAACTCGGACCTCAGCTAGACTTCTAACCCACGATTACCCTCAACAGGATTTCACGAGCTATCTACCACACCGGCCGAAGCCCTCCATTTTCCTATCTCTCAGCAATTTTTCACACTGTTGTTGCTATCAACTATCACTCTTCAACGAGATTGATCTGGGGAGCCCACATCGGCACTGGACATAGTTAGGCTGAGGATGTAGTCAAAATCACAATGTTTTAACTCTTATTTTTACTCAATTCACTTTCATTTTTCTATTTTTGTTCCAGTGGACAGATGATTGCTGATAGAAGCGATAAAGCTAGAAGCTCACGGTGTTGATCAATCCTTGAGGGATGCGCCATGCATTCAACTTCATAAAGCATCGTTTGGAGGTGATTGAATGCGTATCTGGCCTTTACAATGAGTCGCGGCGGCTTGTCGATGTATAGAGCCAGTGCTGCTATCCTCCCAGGCAAGTCTGGTACCAACTTGCCTACCCCGGAGGGATGGAAGGCTTGGTGGACCATGGGTGCAGGAATCGATCCCTCGTGTGTATTGCAGGGCTCCTCCGACCACTGCGCCACACGAGCCCTTCGTAGAAGCGATAGAGCGAAAATAGCTGAAAGAA
This sequence comes from Angiostrongylus costaricensis, assembly GCA_900624975.1. Taxonomy (NCBI): domain Eukaryota; kingdom Metazoa; phylum Nematoda; class Chromadorea; order Rhabditida; family Metastrongylidae; genus Angiostrongylus; species Angiostrongylus costaricensis. The sequence goes on from UYYA01005070.1 coordinate 42,289, forward strand.
AGGCAAAGCAAATCTCTCGGTATGTGTAGTAAATAGCCCATGAGCTCCCTGTAGGGGTAATCACGAGTTCGAAGCCCAACTGAGGTCCCGAGTTTTGCTCATATCTCAGCATCCCTATGATTATATTTCACCACATACGTTGCCATGAAAAAAGAGTAGACGGAAAATGAAAATTAAAACAATATAGGTTGCCTATATGAATATACCCACCAGCCATTGTCTATTGGAGTCGTTTCCTGAAGGATGATGATAACCTGCAGCAGTCATTCCATCAAAGATGCATAGAAAAAGGTTAGTCAGACAAAAACCATGACTCCGATATAAGTGTCGCTCCAGAAGACAAAGAACTCAGACAAATATTATTTTCATCTGGAGAACATCACATGTCAAAACACTTTAAGCCGTCGCCGTCTTTAACATCAGATAAAACGACCCCAGTCAGCTTCAAAGTTCGAGGATATCGCAGTACGTTGTAAAAGTAAATGCAGACAATATGTATTCTTTCTTGATAAGCTTACACGAGGTTGATAAATATATTTATTTTCGGCTAACGTTTCGACGTCTTCGT
>UYYA01005071.1:0-18421 GCA_900624975.1 Angiostrongylus costaricensis
CTTTGTTTCGCACGTCTCTCAGCTATTTCTATCGATCTTTTTGCCACAGCAATCACCCATCAGCGGGGTTGATCTGGGGAGCGCAAATCGGCATAGAACCCAGTTAAGCTATGGCTGTAGTTGAAATCACAATGTTTAACGTTTTGTTTTCTGCCTTCTATAATTTTCATGGCAGGTTACTAAGCGAAATACAACCACAACGTTGCTGAGATATTTGCAAAACTCTGGACCGCAGGTGTCTATGGTGGGGAACGAACGCGCTATTATCCTTTCCAGGGAGTAACGCGTTCACCACCACACCATGCGGGTCCTTTGTTTCGCACGTCTCTCAGCTATTCTCAGAAAACAAAACGTTAAACATTGTGATTCGATTATGTTCTTATTCCTTGCTATCGATCCACACAAGAGCAATCGTTGATGAAATCGATAGAAACTCTTAAGAAGGATTTCATTAAAATCGAGCCTTGTTTTCACGTAACATGAAATGTAGAAAATTCTAATGAAAACATTTCTCAAGGTAGAGTTTGAAAAAGAAAGGTAGAAACGTACAATAGAAATATGAGAACAAAAGGAAAAGCTGAAGACCCTATTGCAAATGAATGGAGAAGCATCAGTCTAAGTGTTTGATCTAGATTTTTGTCTTCTTTCCATCGCTTTTGTGTCCAACTTCTGCTGTAGATTTTTGCTCACACTTCGTGCTCTCTCATGTTCCCGCTTTCCAACGTTTCCAGGTTCAGCTTCCAGTCTGGACTTCTGCGCCGGCTTTGTCTACTCTGTCGTTTAGTCCTGGATCCGTCCCATGCTCGTACCTCATTCTCCTCGCAGCCTCATCATCACGACTTCGCTCGATGTCGCGCTGGCTTGCAACTGGATTGCTTTTCCCCTGAGGCTGTTCGTTTTTCCTCATGTCGTGTTGGCGCTGTTCAATTGAGTCTAATTCATGTTGCCATAGCGTCTACTAACTCGTTTTTCCGGCTTCAATCAGAACCTTAACCATAAACATCTCCTCATAAACTTGATATTCTTACTGATTTCATTTTTTCATTGTTGAATTTCTTAGGGTAGACCAATTTTGTTGTTGAATAGGGTGGTTGCAAAACTGTCTGCTTATTTTCAAAGGATTTCTAGTTGTCCATAGTGCAATTGAATGACGAAAATGGTACTAGATGACCGAATTTATAGCGCAATGTAGTTCTTTCATAAGAATTCCGCTGGGTCTTATGATACTTTAAAGCTTTTGTTATTAGTGGAGCTAGTGGAAGGATCCACACTACAGATGAGAATTTCTCCGGTGCATTTATCGCTGGTATTTCACTTGTTTTGAAGTCAATTGTCTCATGTTTCATCAAGGCTTAAAAGCAAGTAATTCTTTTTTTTTACCGGATGCTGTAATCCTTGAATTCGTGACTGGGAGCGAACTGCGTGTCGAACTGCAATGTAAAGCAGCTGTTCTCTATAGACCAGGATTTGTTCGAAGAAGCTACGTAATCCAACATTTACATTCGGGAGTCCAATTAAGAGTAAATAATTGCAAGAAATCACTACCGTCTTCTAAACAATGCATTTAGCAAGCTGGGGATTGCTAACCACCTGGAATGGCCCTATCACGAATGTCCAGATTCCATAGAGAAAAAATCTTGTTCAACGAGCAAATTACAAGTCAAGTGGAAATTGCGCAGGCAGTCGCACGAATAGGCAGGCTATTTGAGTGTTCAACTAAATACATGAATTTTTTTTGCTTTAATGTTATACACCAAATGTTTTGCAAGGTTTGTTGTTGTTTAGCTCAGAAAAAGATCCAAACGCTGGCAATACAAAGCGTTTATTTGAACAAATCATCCTTCATCTCCTTCGTATTATTTCCTTCCATTGTTAAAGATTCGCAGGTACATAAGAGACCCATTTGAAACGTATTATCAACTGGAACTCGGGACGGCAGGAAGGCATTTCAAGCCCAGCCTTCACCTAAATGTTTCAACTAAGCTTAAGCGCTTTCTGGCTCGTTCAATTTAGCGTATATTTGAATCGATATGGTCATTCCTTTCTGAAGACTATGTTTTCAAGTATTTCTATTTACATATAATGTTTTGTATGTTGAGATCTTCAAATTTTGTCCACGTTTGGCACAATGTGCTTCTTCATAAGCATGTTCTCTGACTCATCTTCATGAAGAATCACATGGGCCTTACCACACTTCCATTTAACTGGTACGTCTCTGTTTCGAAAAGGTTTTTTCTCTGCGATACCGGGAAACCCATATAAAATAGTCGAGAATGAAATAAAATAAAAAAAGCAAAATCAACGTCATCTCAAAAGGCAATACAACTGTTGTGGATCGGAGGAAGTTTGTCACCTTGCTATTACATTTCTTCCAATGTGGGAGTGATTCGTAGCCTTCTTCATTGAAGAATGAGTCTACAGCTCTGTTAAAGAGCATAGGCCACCTCCACGCAACGGTAAGCCACGGAACAGTTTCGGCTTAGCCATGACATCCCAGGAAAATCTTCCAAGGTAGTTCTTGGCGAAATCTGATAAAAATTTAACGTTGAATATGGGTTTTCCGTACTAAACGGTCATTGTCTAATTGAAATTGATGCAGTAAATCAAACGCTTCAGAAATAAGTGCTTCTACACCTCGCTTGTGCACGTCTTGCTGAGGCACTTTGTCATTAATCTTCCTTGGAAATGTTTGTTGACTCGTTCTTTGGCCGACCACTAGCGAAAAGGATCTTTATGATGAAAATATGGCATATTCTGAGGGATTTAACTTTTATTTATCGCCTTTCATCTTTTCATGGCAGGATATTATGTGAACTACAGCTACAAAGATGCTGTGATATTTGCAAAGCTTGGACCTCAGGCCACATTCGCTTCATGCTATTGCACTGCACTATTGAGGCTCTGACTTTGCCTTTCTCTCAGCCAGTTTTTGCCTTAACGGTGCCATCACCGATCACCCGCCAACGGGAGCAATGTGAGAGCACAAATCGGCATTGAATCCAGTTAAGCTGAAGCAGAAGTCAAAATCACCATGTTTGACCTTTATTTACTGCCTTTATCATGGCATGGTGTAATGTGAAGTACAACTTTAGGGACGCTGAAATATGTGCATCAACAGAGTAAAAACATAGATGAGAGGAAGCTTCGGTTGGTGCGGTGGATAACACGTGAGGCCTTGAAAAATTCGCGGGTTCGAAGTGCATCTAAGGTTCCGAATTTTTCTCATATCTCAGCATTCTATTGGTTGTATTTCCGACGAATTTTTGCCATTTGTTGAAGAATCAAGAAGCTCCCATAAGCCTACAATACCACTCAAAAAGACAGTGGTAAATTTTTGGTGGTGTACGGAATTAATAATCCTTTGTTTTTTAAAGCTTGTTAAGAAATATTAAAAAGAGAAAACGTTTGGAGTTGATCAATAGTCTCTTTGAATGAGCCATGCGTTTAACTTCATTCATAGCATCGTCGCGGCGATTGGATGCATTTTTCGCCCCTACAGTGGATTGTTGGAGCTTGTGTAGCGTAGTGGTCGGAGGCGCTTTGCAATACACTTAAGATCTATCCCCGTGCATAAGGCTCACCAATCCTTTCCCCTCTCCGGGGTCAGAAAATTGGTAGCAGACTTGTTTGGCAGGGTAACAGCACTGGCTGTACATCGGTAGGTCACGGCGAGTCATTGTAAGGGCCAAATATGCATACGGTCACCTACAACGATGCTTAGTGATGACGAATGCATAACGTATGCCTCAAGGATAGATCAACGCCGAGAGCTTCATCCTTTATCCTCTTCTTACAGTGGGTTGTATGGAGCTACCAATGTACTAGTTCAGTGTTTTTATCCACCTGGATAAGAATCTAGGTGGGTAAAAACACTGAATTAGTATAATAGTATACTGAATTAGTATATTTTTAGCCTTACAGAACCCAGAAAAATAATAGGCTCGATTAGACCGTGCGGAATCGAAGCAATGATCATGTGTCTATTGTAGGGCACCTTAGACGTAATATTGGTCTCACGAAGAAGTATTACGGCGTGTTTCCTTTCACTGAGAAGCTAACACGAGGTTAATAAAGGATAAAAGGATAAATGGATAAAAGCATAAAAGAACATGAGGTTGATAAAAAGATTTATTCGGCTAACATTTCAATATCTTCGCCTTCCTCACAACCGATGATCAGAGTCGTTGTCCACAGTCTTTCGTACTAACGACCTGGTGTCGTCGACGCCTTCTTCAGAGCCTGGAAAGGTCGCAATGACATGCAATCGAGCCAAACACTTTCATAATCCTAGCAGATAAGACTTGACAAATAAATTTGCAATCGCTTAATAAACAACTTCATCTAAACATTCACCGTTTACTCATTCGTTGCAAGTATTCCATTAGTTAGTGGACCTATCCAGGCTCTGAAGAAGGCAGAACCTCCGAAACGTCAGCTATTGTACTCTAATAAATTCGATAATTCCAACTTCGTGTCTTCTTATTGAAGAAAAACAGCGAATTACCAATCCATGCCGAGGTTAACAGAAAGTCGGTCATGGGAAGTCTTGCATAGTTTCAACACACCACATAGCTAAAAAGTTATTGATTTATTGGGATGGCATTTTTCGACAGGTAATAACTCTGGTTAGGAATTGGATTTTGTGCCTAAAATTGAAAAGCTTGTTGGATTTTTAATTTTTCGGGAAATAGCTTTTCTAGGGTTCTTTGTCACTATCGGCAAATATTCGTTAACTATACTATTCTTTACTAAAGCCATTAGAAGGAACACTTTTCGATCCACTGACTAATAATTTTATAAAGTTTTAACCGCTCCTTATCTCTAACCAATCATCCATTCGATGAGTCATTAGACATTGTGGATGATTTGCTGACTCGCGCCCAAAAATCGTCCGTTAGTTCGCATTTTGTCGACACTTCTCGGGCATTGTAATTACACTCTCTTCAACCGGTCGCTTCGAAGTTTTTAGTCACTGGCGAAGCCAGAAACATCTTCAATAAGTGAGGGGAACTTGATCGCATAATGAATAGCTGAAAAGAAAAAAAAGTCTCATCATTTCTATTCTCGTTGTTAATTGCCGAGTTACTTTTATGGACATCAGCAAAGTCACGATTCGTGGTACCCGTCGTGCACCTAAGCTGATGAGTAGAGGGACGTCACAGTTTGAGATGTTGCCATTTTTCCATTGTTATTTGTGGGAAGATAACCATGAGAAGCTCGTCATGAGTTGCAGCGGCTCGTTTTCATTCATGGCATGGATGACCAGACTGGTGGAATTAACACCCGCTGTACGTCACACATCCAGGAACACTCTTCAGCCATGGTGAGGCGATAAGCCATTGTAGTCGAAAAGGCGATAATCCACTTCAAAATAACTTAAAGTTTAGATTGTGCGAAGTAGTCATAGTAGAGCATCATCCTCATGGATATGAGAATCCCTATTATTAACACCTGGATAAGCCATCTTCACGAATCGTGTGGAATCTCCATGATCTTGCAGATGTTTCGACCGTCTCTTTGTTGAGTCTATGGCGTAGTTGGTTGCATATTCGATTGTGTTTCTGTGATGTCGAAAACTTGCCAGCTATAATTTAACGGCGCTACCCGCAGACAGCTTCGTCCATTTTGTGTGTAATATCACTTGAGAATGTTTGCTTATTTCTGGAGTTCACTACTATTTGCCGTCCATCCAGAGACCCTTCAGAAATTAACACTCTCTTTTACAACTCGCCTTAAACGTACTTCTTGTTTCACAGTACAGCTGCTTTGTGTGTTCCACTCGTTGGGGAGAAAAAAACCCCACTTTACGCGTAAGGGGCTTTTTTAAATCATTTCTGGCGCGGCAGTAAGCAGAACTGGCTTGTTAGATTCTGCCGTAGAGGTTGAGGATACTTATGGATGCGTTATTCATTTTTTCTGGAGGAGATGCGGTGCTCGAGTGATAGAAATGATCCCGAATCCCTCTCTTGGTGCTGGCTACCCAACTAGTTGTAGATTTTTTTTTACGAAGTCGAGTGGAACGTGGAATATGATGCGGCGGAGCAGGTACGAGGAGTCCATGTTCTAAATACTATCTCGGCTGGAAACATACCTTGTCACTGTGGTCGGAATTGGAATCTGGAGACGTGACACGTGGCGTCACGATTAAATGGCTTCAGATACTCCACAAAAGGAATTAAAAAGAGCTTTGTGAGAAAGAATATCCATTTCTAGTTCTTTTTTCTTTGTTTTTTCTTCGATATATACCTTTATAATCTCCAAAAAATTATGGTTCGAATGTGGTGCGTACATCACTTTTTAACCGATCCACTAGTTTCAGACGTTCAATTCTATCTATGGATGTTTCTGATCCCGAAAGAGATATTTTAACCATTATGCAGTCTATAATTAGCTGGAAATTGGAAAAGCTATTAATGCTTGAGAGCACAGATGACATTGGAAAACCTGCAAGGATGCGGATTACTGTTGTAACGAAGTAGAGCTATATGAAGGTTTCGAATTAACAATTCGTTTACATCGTCATCCTCTCTGTAGTGTTGTAAGCTGTTAACAACAGTCGGGCATAAAATTTGTAGACGGCAAACACCTGGCGTGTAGATATAACCGTCCAACAGGTTTGATTAGAAGTGAGCTGACCTTCACAACTGGGTTTATGTTTCTGGTTTTATAATGGCTTTATTGCTTCATACTTCGAATTTGCCAATTTCCTTCCTCTTTCGAAGAGAATATAGTGCAGGTGAAGCCAGGTGAAACTTCGGAACAGCAACTGCATATATAGGCAAAACCTACTAAATACGTAGTCAATCACGTCCGGAATTCTTCACTGGAAGAATTTCAGCATCGTGAGGAGGGCTTTGTGATGCGAGTTGTAGCGGATGGTCTTGATCGTGATGATGAATTTAAATGGTCTCTGGCATTGTTCTTTCCTTTCCAGTCTGAATGTAACATTCTCCAGTCGCCGTCCGGTGTCGCTGTTGATGTGGCAATCGCTGGTGATTATCCCGTAAAAAATGTGATTTTATTGGACTCGACGAAATCGTGGATTGGTGATGGAGTATAGTCGACGAATAGTGTTTTACCCATAAGTAATACATATAAGTAAGTATAAGTAAACATACTTTCAATCGAAAATATTCTACTTGGGTCATTAATGAATAAAGTTGTCCAATGTTCAAAGTCAAGTGCATCTACTGGGGAATAGCTCTTTTTGACAATCACAAACAGGATGTGGTGGGCAATGAATTCCGGTCTCGATGTTTACTGTCTTTGCCGTCATACATTGCTTTCGTGGCTTAAATCAAATGGCTATTGAAGCTCTCAGTGTTAGCAGGTATGTACTGTAGGTAAACATATACTTTTTTGTTATAGTCGTCCTGAGATTTTTCAGCGAGTAATGATATTAGCTTGGAAGTTTAGCAGCCACTCTTTAGTCGTTCGCCGAACGCTACCGTATTTGCAGAGTTCCCGCCTCTGGCCGGCTAAGTATCCCTCACATGCATTACATCTTCTGATATAGCTTTTATTGAATTACTACTTTTTTCTATTCTACCTTGTTTCGCTTTTAGATTTCCTACACTTTCCTTGTGGCGTTCTCAAGGATAGCTGTAAATCAGTGAATTAATTTCGTGAGATGATATCGCCTTGTCAAACATCCTGCCCCACCTTTTCTTTATGTCAGCGTTAATGTCCTTATAAAATTGAGATGTTTTAGTTGGAGAACTCTCACAAAATACGAGAAAGTTTTTTAAATACTGAATAATGACGGCCTCGTTGTCCAGAGCTTCCACAGTCGCTTCTCTCTGAACTGAACTGGAGTTCTTTTCTAAGTCGATAAAGGTGAGACGAAGCGGCCTCTTGCCACACAACATATCTCATGGTCTTGAAAATGTGATCTATCATAGTGAATTTTCTTTTAGAAACTCTGCTTGTTCACCTGGTCATCGTTCGTCCATTGTTCTGTCATTCCTGTTGAGAATGACTTGAATGAGGTTATCGATGGCAAACAACAAATAGACAGCGGTAGTTGCCGATCTTGTGGAGATTTTTCCTTTTGTGCAACAGTATAATATTCTTGGTCTTCCGTCGATTATGCATGTTGGATTCTAACAGTCGACGTGTCGAAAACCAGGCAAGTGTGTTGATGAGCACTGGGAGTAAGTTTTTTAAGTGGATGACCAGGATAAGCAATGGAACATGGCGATCTGGGTCTTTTAACAGAAAAAATCTTGGAGAGGTAGTTGATCTCTTCCAAACTTTTGGAGCATCAACAGAAATTTTACTGTATTCTTCTTCCAATCTTCTTTTGTTGTTTTTCTGCAAAGTTCTGCTATTGTGGAGTGAGTCGATGCTTGCAGCTCGAACCTCATGGTTGCCTACCAGTTTGAGTGTTTCAGCACATTAATTAAAAATCAAAAAGTGCTACAGAAGGTTTTTCTTTTTAATGAAGCTTTCAAGGAACTTATATGCATACGTTTTTGATTTTTTGTTCCCTTCCTGAATATCATCAACACGTTCTATACGGTATGCACAGGTTTCAATGTAAAAATGACCGAAAGTGACTTTCTTCCAATTTATAAGCTTATTTTGGTTCATAGTTAGTTTTATCAATTGAAATGGAAACCATTCGAGTAGAGATTTTTGCTAAATAAGTTCGTTATCAAGAAGGAAAGAGATTAAACAAGCGAGATTTTGTTGAGTATGATACCATAACGTTCTCCGAATGCACCACCAACAGGTTCTATTGTCGCGCTTTCCTTGAAATCTTCTGGAATTGTATTGCTATCCTTCTAAAATATGGCTTTAAAGGGCTCTCAAAGCAAACATAATTTGCGAGAATAATCAGTTAATAAGCTAAAGGCGCGTGTGGCGCGGTGGTTGGAGGCGCTACACACCGAGGTCGGCAAATTGGTACCAGATTTGTCTGGAAGGATAACAGCACTGGTTCAATACATTGGTAAGCCACCGCGAGTCATTTTAAAGGCCAGATATGCATTCATTTACCTCCAACGATTCTTAATGAAGTCGAATGCATGGCGCATCTCTCAGGGTTGATCAACGGCGAGAGCTTTATCCTTTATCCTTTTAATTAGTTATTCCCTTAGACTGATTCTGTAATTTCTCTTCTATAAGCTTGCCAAGTTTCGAAACCGTAGACTACCTTAGTTATCGGGAAGTTATGGACAGTTGCTGGAAAACCAGCATAGTCATAAATGAGTTCGGCGAATTTTTATTGAACTCTACGCTTTACTTCTCTTATATTTTATTGTTATATTTTCTCATATTCCTTTTTTCCTCTGCATGTTACCACTCTTTTCCTTCTCTCAGTTATTTTCGTTTCGTCACGACCATCACTTTATGGATAAATTACGGGAAAATAGAGCGGTTTCTTATACGGGTTGCAGTGTGTGACGAATGCGCTTAACTGGTTCCGCGTAACTGACAACATGAAGTTTTTTGTGACGAAATGAAATCTCACTTCTATTATGCTCATATGACAACTAGTCCTAGCAAGTATAGATTAGTGGGACACTACCCTATAATATACACGGGTCGACATTGGTTCGATTCTTCGCAGCGTGAAAACCAACCATACCATCTCTACGGCACCGGCAATTGTTGACATCGAAATTACCTATGGAGAAGCCAATTGGAAATATCGGTAGGCCATCGAAAGTAATTGTATAGATCAGATATGCATTTAATTTTCTCTATGAGATCTCATGAAATTGAATTCATTGCGCATCTCTCAAAGACTGATCACCGACGATCGCTTTATCATTAATATCCTTTATGATAGCCAATCAATTATGTGGAATAACTAAATGTGTCTTGCATTGAAACGAAATGGTTACATGTAGTAATAAGGCGCATAGCTCTGTATTTGTCACCGACATGGATCCACATATTCTACCAAGGTTATAGTTAAACTGTGATTGAGGAGTTTCCTATTTCTAACAGAGCAATTACTTACTTGGATGCTTGGATGGCTCGTCCTCACTGGTTGTCCGTGCCGCAACATAATCTGCTTTCTTCGGAGATTTGCTGGTTTAGTCACTGTAGTTCCCTGGAGTCCCGTGGTCAACGTGGTCAAAGTCTGCCCCAGGTCGTCACCACCACAAGCAGTTGCAGTCCTTGTGGATCAGAGGGAGATTTGCAACCATGCGACTATTCTGATACCAGGACGATGGTGGATCTTGGTATTGGTTATTGAGCAATTAATTATTCTTGTTTATTGATATCGAGAAAAACTGATGTCTTTATGCAGAAAAAGAATGAGGTAGGGATGCTGAGAAATTTGCGAGACCCGGAACCTCATGCTGTCTTCGAAATAGCGATAACCCTTGCCTAGGGGTCACGAGCTATGCACCATACCAACTGAGACCATTGCTTTGCCTTTCTCTCAGCCTTATTTTTACTTTATCGTTGCTGTCAGCAATCACCTCTCGAAAAAAATGATATGGAGAGCACAAATCGAAAAGTTCACGGCTTAACTCGGATCAATGGCGATTTGTGCTTTCGAGATTGTTCCCGTTGACGGGTGATTGCTAATAGCACAGTTAGGGCAAAAAACTGGTGGAGAAAAGGGTAAAGCATGGGCTTTAGTGGTGCTGTAGGTTGCCTGCGACTACCCGCAAAGGGTAATCACAAGTTGGAATCTGAACTAGAGTCCGAGTTTTGAAAATAGCTCAGGATAATTGTGGCTGTATTTCATGCAATACTCTGCCAGGAAAAAATAGTAGGCAGTAAATAAAGGACGAGAAAAATGGTTACAGTACAGTTCCAGCCTAACTGACTAAGGGTTTTGTTGTGTTATCTACATCAACGTATGGCTTAAATATCAACAAATGAGCTAATGATAGCTATCTTCAACTTTTCTCAGACTTTCTGTGAAGATCCTAGAATAAAGTAAAGCATATTTCGTTTCTCGATTCGCTAGGAAGAGGCGTCGCACTTCATAATTACAGAAAGGTAAGTGAAACAGTAGTGGTGAATAATAGACTTTTACATTATATGTGCGCAGTGCTGTGTTTCCCTCTCCAGAAGTATGAATTCTCTGTTCGCACCTGTTATTCGAGTGAAAACGAGCATAAGTTTGCTACCTCTTCTATCAAGAAGGGTCTGCCCGACAACCTATGGTACTACGACAACTCTAACGTATTAGCGTTAGTGAGGCACTTGACGAATCGGTGCTTTCACATGCGCATGAACGACCAGATTTTCGGTATCGAGGTCATGCTCGGGTTAGTACTTATCCCGTCGTTCTCAACAACGTCACCGATTTCAACGGGACTTCCTCGTGCATGTACTTATCGCGATTGTAAATCGTGTTCTAGTTAGGTAGCTGCTACCTTCTGGTGTTGTTGTTCAACCCTAAAACGTCGTCAGGGACACATAGGTCAGTAGTTAGCCTCTCTATGCCTAGCGCGCTCTATTCACGTCCACTCGCGCTCGTCGACCACCATCGCTTCGGCCACGCCCCACCACTGTGATTATTCGAATCCGTCCGCCACCGCTACGAAAGTGTGCGGTGCGGATGGGATTCATACGAGTTTTGTTCCTTTTTTATTTTTTTTTCACAGTTTTCTTTTTTTGCTCATGTCAGGTTCGTGATCTACTTAAGTACCCTCGATAAATTGTGTGTGGATTATGTGTTCGTGAAGATTTGCAACAAAGATTCCATTCATATGATCTTCTGTTTGTATATGTTGACACCATTTTCAAGCTGTCCGTAGATTTGAGAGGAGAACCAGCCTTGTTTCTCCTATCCGTTTTTCTTTCGGTATTGATCAGGTGTCACCCATTACTACGTCCTGACGTATTTCGTTAATAGTAGTTTATTGATTGAATTTTATTTCTATTAAATCTCGTTCATGACTTTATTTTATACTAGTTTCATCATAAAGTCATCATTTCATCTTTCTTTCTTCTTTTTTCTTTTCCTTCTATGGTCTTTTTTCGCATAAAGTTCTTAGAAAACTATGCAAGAATAGTCTCGTTAGCAACGCTGACGTGTTACGTTATGTTTATCTCATGAGCGGATCATCACAGTCTTAGTATTCGACTGAATCTATCAGCAATCGAGTCGATATCGATTACTTTCCGGCATGTATCGATTGATTGTCGGTGTATTTATCGATGTTTGAGCTGAGTTTTGCTTCTTTTCGTAAAGGTTCCACATCGGATCCGATCTGGCCTCATTAGAATTCCATTACTCGCTTTTCTGTTTAGGCAATCATTTTTGTATCATTTTGAATAAGGAACGCAATATTTAGTAGTAGTTCTTGTGATAGAGTAAAAAGTTATCAGGATAAGCGACGAACTCCCAAACGCTTTCATTTCGTTCAATCGACCCATCAACAACCCAACGATCAATCATGGAAAGGTCAATTCATCACACTTTTTATCTCCACTTTTATCATTGATTGGCAAATGTTCGGCGATGAGTTTTCAATTTGTGTCGTCGGATTTCCTAAGTCAACTTCAGTGACTTTTACGTGAGCTCCGGCTAATAACCCGGGTAAATATGTTGGGAAGTTACTTGTATTCTGAAGGATCGTCTCTGTTGCGAATCTTTGTGGTCGTGTACTCCATTTTCGTTTTCAAACTCGTCGTTAATTAAATCTCAGTCTTTTCATTTGACAAAAACACATCTAGCGCCGTGGTTTGAGGTGCCCCGCAGGCCTGGGACAACCAGACCCTTTATTGCTCTGTGAACGGCAAAATGGTAGCAGTAATGTCTGGGAGGATAGCACCACTTACTTGATACATCGTCAGTCCCGTAAGTTACCTGATAAACCAGATATACATGCAGTCACCTTTAAAATGTTTGATAACGTCGAATGTATAGCTCATCTGTGAAGGATTAATCAACTCTAAACACTTTCAAGATCAATCGTATTGACAGGTGATTGCTGATAGCACCAATAGGTCAATAATACGGTTGAGAGAAAGGCGAAACGAAGGACTCTCATCGTGTGGCGGTAAGCACGTCGACCTCCGGACAGGATAACATTATAGCATGTTCAGTCCCCACCGCAGACACCAGTGGTCCGGAGTTTTGCAAATATCGCTGCATTACTAGGGTTATATTTCACTAAACACTTTAGCCTTCACCCTCCACTTCTTTAACAGTATAGAGCATAAGGAGTTTTCACTGTAATCGATTCCACTATAATTATAGTGGGCATTCCTTAGATACTGTAGAATATCATTTGAATCACTGCCTTCTTCCGAAACAGATCTTTGAATTGTGCTCTAGTAAATGTTGGCTTAAATTTTGTATATCAGATTTTTAACCGTAATTGCATGAAACTCTCGCTTAGCGATAATCGTCCTGGTACTTGTTTTTTCCATGGCTAAAATACTTGAGAAGTTCATTTGACAAGCACCTGGGGCACACTTTGATTTGTCGTTCTCAGGCATTGTATAGTTTTTCTTCTAAAATATTACCATTTTTTCTATAATTTAATCATAGTTAAAGTTGTTATTATGACGGATGAAGTTGGTGTTTTTGGTGGCAACGAGATAACTTCCGACATTGGTGGCCTGTTCGGGAACAGCGCCCTGTCTGGCTGGAATCTCGCGCGCTAGGGTTGTGATATTATGCTTGCCTCGTCTTACTAAGCCGAATGCAGTAATTTCCGATCAGGAATTTTTAAAACTAGTGTGTATAGTTGCGAATGAGTTAAATGAATGCCCTCAGTGTTTAATCTGCATGTTTATGCAAAAATTTTTCGGGCAGAGTGCTTAATGATGCGGTCCATCAGGAAGCAAGGCGCTGTTCGGTCTCATCCTTAACGCTCGCATCCGATCCACGTGGGAACGCCTTAGCTCGGCTATGTCCAAGACTTAAAGTATGTTCTGCTCGACCGACATTATACGGCATTCATAATGAAGACGAAATCCTCGATCAGGAAGACATCACATGCGAAATATTTGGGGACCTCCCTTGACGACGAGTGCGAAGGAAAAAGAGTCGTATGCAAGAACTGCTGGGTTCCGAAGAGTAGATTTAATGGCGGGTTATGTAATGAAAATTATATATATGTATATATGTTCTCGAAATTTAATCTGCATTTCCTGCATTTCTATCGCAAAATTTTTCGGGCAGAGAGGTTAATGATGCGGTCCATCAGGAAACAAGGTCCTGGTTCGACCTCTTTCAAAGCCGAGGAAGAGTTCGGCATCATAGTCGTGAAATTAGTTAAGAGTAGACCTATGGCATTTCACCGCGAAATACTCGTGACATCGCTTTTGACATGAACGGTTTTAAAAAAGTCATCGCGCTGAAGGCACACTGAGTAGCTCTTGTGCTGATGGGTTCGGTTGGAATTGATTGAAGTCCGTTTGAGTTGTTCGATTATTAATGGGATCACGGGTGATACAGATGTTATCTAAAATCATTAAGTCATTGTCACGTCGAAGGTCACGTATCAATGCGTCGTTTTCTTGTTCAGCAATCGCTAGGTTGTTGAACAGCATACATTTACTTCCTTAGAAAAACTTAATGCAATACAACAGTAGCTGATGTTTCGGCATTATCACCTTCAGAACCTGGAAGGGTATACTTATATACGTGGGATGGTGCAGTCATCAACCATATGCGACTATAATCAGCTGTTCTAATCTTCCTCATTGGTAATCACGTAAAAAGCGGTGAGTTTTTCGAGAAGCTGTTGCTCATGTAATTACCATAGTTTTTCGTCTTTTTGTAAGTGTTATTGAAGCGTTTGGCCTAGTAGATTGTATATCAGTATGCCCTTCCTGGCTCTGAAGAAGGCGATACTACCGAAGCGTCAGCTAGCGTTGTATTGTATTGTGTTTTTCTATGGAAGTAAACATATGCAGTTTACCAACCTCGCGATTGCTGACCGAGGTTACTAGAAAGTCGATTTCGGGAACGGTTACGTATTAGTTCCGTTGAAGATGCACTTTTCATTGGGCTAATGGGCTTTCTGCCCATGACTTTGCAATTTTTCTTTCTCGGTTTCTTATCATAAATCTGTTCTTAGCCTAAAGAATTGTTGCATAAACGTTGATCTGGGCGGCTTAACAGTTTTTTTACTTGTTTTTATTGGTCAGTGTGCGAAAAGTTATATTGCCCATGTTTTCAAAAATTCTTCGACATTTGCTAGTGTAGATTTGTTCCTGGGAACTGCTGTTTCATGGTTGGATCTTGCTTAATTTTCAGAGGAAAAGAACGTATGATAGGGGAAATATTGCCGCACGGGTCCATGTGTGCAAACATAAAGGGAAAAGGGAATAAATGTGTTGAACCTAGGAACGACATGAAATGCTGAATACATTAGATCGTGAATATTTTAGTGTCCACAGACCTATTACGTTCTTAGAGGTATGAATAGGGACAAGATAATGATCGGTTCATTATATTCTGGTCGTAGTTAGGTGGTTCGTTACTCTTAGAAGCGCACTTGAACGGCATAGATTTATTCTGTTGTGTTGTTATTTACATCGTATCATTTTTTATAAGTATGTGCACCGATGATTCTTTGTCATCTGAAATGGACCACTGAATGAATTGATGTGTTTTTCAGGATTGCAGTGGATTTCGAGGTCATCAGAAATGTCTAGGCAATGAACAGTCATGGTTGGCACCATGTATTATCGTGTAGAGCTGCGTGAAGTGCCACACCAAAGGTGTTGGCGGGTGTCATCAAACAGGCCACAAGCTATTATAGCTAGCTATTATATTGTAATATTATTGTTAATTCCGTCCGTTGTTTGTTATCACTCAGATGAATGGATAATTTTCCATAATAAACATGCTGATCAAGGCATGATGTTCGAGAAAATGGTGAGTTCTTCGTGCGTTAGCTACCGTAATATACTTGTTCCATGGTACTAAATTTGGCCGTGTACCAGCGTACATATCCTTGTTGTGCTTTGGTGACCCTTCCTACTGCTACTGAACGTCCCGAGTGTGTTACTTGCATAATCCGCTTAGCTCGATAATCCACTTTGTAAGCTATGTTCTGAATTGACCTGTGAGCTGCGGAAAATAAGCTCGGTCGTAGTAATATCCTCTTTCGGTCCTGAACATATCGAATTCTTGTGATTAGACAATTCATAACGTGTAAGCTCCCAAAAAGTCATGATTAAACCTACTTAGAAGATTAACTATAGTTCGAAAACCTTTTCGTGTTTTCTTTTTAAAGCAACCATTTAGGTCGTGGACCCATCCAATAGCCGCTTGTACGTCGCAGGCATCAATTATCTGTACGATTTGCATTCGTCTGACCTTTCAGTACGAGTTGAAGCTGTGACGGGCCCGATGGATGATTCTGATCAATGTAAAGGAGGTGTGAGATTATTCTCGGATATACTATTGTCTGTAGTGAGCACCCGGTTTTCCACAATATCTGCTAAATTTCACAATAAAATTTGTTGGAGCAGATTGTTATATCCATGCATTTGTCATTCATCCACAGTTTCCATTAATAAGATCTGAATCGGAGCGAGGCACCTTTAGCACTTTAATTACTCAGAATTTGACTAGACACAATTGAATGGACTCACAATTGGAGCGTGAAAATCGGTTGAGTTATTAGGCCTATTCGGTTAAGTAAGTTCATGTTTGAAATTCTTCGAAATTAGGGTTTGTCACGGGAACTTCGCTAGGGATTGAAATCTGTCAAATATTCTCTACAACAAAGCAGTTCTTTCTTTATATGTTGAACTAACCATATTTTTTACACATTGAATTTTCTAAGAGTGATTCCATTGTTTAAATCTTACACTTACAATTTTTCGTCGGTTGTGTTTGTCTGTTGAGAGTTCTCGCCGATTTCTCCACCTGTCATCTAACCTTCAAGATCGCCGGTTATCCTTGAATGAGGAGAGTTCGTTCGGCCGGCCTCTCACTGTGTGAGAACACAATTCACACCCCTTCCGCACGAATCCAATGCTACCGCGGCCCTTCTGGATTAAGTGTGCTGCAATCCCGACTAGACCTCATTATGCGGGCGTGACGGCTTTTAGAGATGTGAGGGTTTATTATAGACGTATGAAAACGCTTCATGATTTTTTGATGATTTCATGTTTAAAAAATGATCAAGCTCTTGCGTTGGTCAATCTCTGAAGGTTGCGTCATGCATTCGATTTCATTAAGCATCGTTGGGAGTGATTAAACGCATATCTCCTCTTTACAATGACTCGCGGTGGCCTACTGATATATCGAGCCAGCGGTGCCATCCTCGCAGACAAGTCTGCTACCAATTTGCCGACCCCGAAGTGATGGAAGGCTTGGTGGGACGTGGGCGCTGGGATCGATTCCACGTGTGTTGCGGGACGCCTCTGACTGACCACTGCGCCACACGCGCCCTTATGGAGATAATATTCACGGCTATTGCAGCTGCAAGCATTGTATTGGAAAAGAATAGTTTAATTTTAAACTTCTATAAAAATACTATTATATTCTTCTATGATGGTACTGCTATCTTTTTTATAGTCGGTTTCAACCTTAACCAGATATTCTGTATTTTGAATTCGTGTTTCAGTCGAAGCACCGGAAAAAGTTCCATTTGCCTTCAAAGTTTTATGCACACTTAATAAGTGACCTTCTGTGTTTGTATTCTCTTTTGATTTGCCATAGCTGATATAATAGAGCGATGAGATACGTGCCACAGGTGTCAATACTGCTTTAACGTCCTATTGTTTTTAGGACTTCTAAGAAAATATTAGTTAGAATTTCTAACGAGGAATACAACACAACATTTTCCCATTCACCCGCGGGTACGGTAATAACGAGGTTCGACCCTGCCGCAGACAGCTGCGGCCCGGAATTTCGCAAATATCTCAGCATCATTGTGGTCGTATTTCACATCATACCATTTTAGTTTGCTATTTCAAATCCTATTAAATATCCACTTCCGTTATCCAAATTTTTTTCCGGTTAGTGTTTTTCTGTGAAGTTTGATTTGATTTGTTGATGGTGAAACTACATGATTCGCCTTGTGTTTTGATAAAAATTTTCCCAAGTGAGAGAGGAATTCGATCGTCTTTGATGTTTTCGACTAGTTATCACTACGTTGAGATTACACAGTCGTTAAATTTTCTTCGGTGCGAATTCTGTAATCATCGGCTGTTTTTGTTCTAGTTCTGCTATCTTCAGCATCAAATGCAGGGCGATGTCTCCAATCTCTCATTCGATTACGGTATTACGATTTAGGTTCAAAAACGAATGGTATTTCGGCGGGTGATGTAATAGTAAGAGGTCTACTAAGCTAGGAGCTTCGTCGCACACTTTTCACATACGACCACCATACACATGAACTGAAGATAATCAGCTAGCACAAAGCGTAGTAATATTTCGAAACCGACCTTCCCTAAACCTCGGTGTGACTAATCAATATGTATTCTTTCTTGATAAGCTTGCACGAGGTTGATAAATATATTTATTTTC
>UYYA01005071.1:18755-42514 GCA_900624975.1 Angiostrongylus costaricensis
CTGAGGAAGATCTGGCTCGACAGGAAGGCGAAGACGCAACGTCGAGGCGAACAACAAGCATGGACCATCGACTCGGATCACCGGCTCTGAGGAAGACGAAGACGTCGAAACGTTAGCTGAAAATAAATATATTTATCAACCTCGTGCAAGCTTATCAAGAAAGAATACATGAAGATAATCAGTTGTGTTGTCTGCCACAAGAATTGACGAATTCTCAAGAGTAGTAGTCTCACGCGTTCTGTTCATTCTATGGAGGAAATCTGCAAATTTAGAACCTTTGGTTGTATTCTTAAGAACTATTTTAAGAAGAACACAGTTTATTCTGTATTGACCGAGGTACGGCATCGAATAATCCCTTGGGGTGGCGTTATATCTTCAACTTTATTAAGCATCGTATAATGACTGGTTTGACTTAATGCGCATCATGCCTATACAATCACTTTTTAGCCTATCTCGGTACCATATTACCGCTTTTATCCTCCCAGACAAGTCCAAGACCAATTTTTCTACCCCGGAATGATGGAGGGCTTGATTTTTGTGAATGGCTAGAATGAACCAACGATTCTGTTTTGCTGCCGGATAACCCTAATTAATGTGCTACACGTGCCCGAAGTAGTGGTCTTTTTCGATGGTTACTCAGCTCATTTTGGAGAGATTATCACTTAAACGTCTTAATGATGCTTTATTGTGTGAATTTTATTTATAGTTGTAAGAGGTGTGTTAATAGTTCCCATATGGAAGGAAATTCGTTTATGACACTGTGGAGTTTATTCACGGAACAACATCTGGTCCTAACAATAAACATGTGTGATACGGCTATTGATCGTGATGCGTAGTATGAGATAGAACAGTGGTTTCGGAATGGTATGACCTTGAGTTTCTTCACTTGTCACCAATGAACAGATTGCTCGCAGCACCTTCATTAAGGAATCATTGGGCATTGTTGTAATGTCGATTTGACATCGAAATCTCTCACTGTCTCAGAGTTCCTACACTATGGTCAGCTTTCATTCATATTGTTGATTATCATAGTAGTACCACTCTTCATTCTTTAGAATTCTTACGGTGTAACTGCAAAAGTTACGAAGTCATTTTGTTCAACCAGAAATATCTGTGGAGGAATAAATCAACTAGAACGCAAGCCGATTCAGAAAAATACTTTGTGGTAAGAAGGTGTTGGTTCATTGGCAAAACATGAATGTTAACCTTCATGCGTTCAGGCGTGAATTTCGCTCAAAGACTTGCTTTTTTTTCTAGCACTGAGCTATGAAATGCTGGTGATAGTCAGTACTGTGAAATTTTCTTGGATAACTTAGCTAAGTATTTTTCTGTTGTTGCCATAATGTCAGTTTTTTCCCATGGTTTTCCTTTATAGTGACCATTCATTGTCCTACGGGTCCCCATGAGCAGAAGCCTTCCGAACCCGTAGAGCTGTGTAGTCGAAAGAATGTACGTTAGCGGTAAATTGTGATTGTTGAAATGATTACAAAGTATGATTCATCTTTGTTTATCATTCTCGACGGCTTTTTTCTTTTCTTTTCAATTCTTCGCGCTCTACGTGCAAATGGTGACAAGGTTTTACAGAATAGTTGTGGGGTACTTACAAATATTTGCTCTATGGTATTTCGTATGAAGAAATTGTGGGTTTTGAATAGCTCCACAGTAAGAAAGATCGTATAACAAACTCTCTCTATGGTCCATATTTTCACTTTTTTCCTAGTTTTTTTTTGTTCGTTCCTACAGTTTTCATCACTGCTGTTGAGAGTGTTAGTTTTGATGGTGTCATAATGACTCGGTTTCATTCTCATATTCTACAAACGGGGTTGGAGATGTTTCTACTTTGCTTCTATGTCAATAAATGTCCATCTCGTTGGGATTGTTCCATTTTCATTTTCCTCTTCTTACTTTTCAATAGCTTTTTTACTGAAGCAAATTTCGTCGCCGTTAACTTCCGTAGTGCCTTCATGTTGGCGGAGGTGGAGTGTTGCAAGTCCATCTAATCAATAATGTTGTCGGAAGTATTTTTTTTTGTTTTGTTACTAGTAATTGCCATTATGCAGTACTGCAATCAAAGCCGATATTGTTGCGAAGAGTGTGTGATAGATGTTGGAACGAGAGCCACGTGCTCTGTGTAATAATGGTCATTGCTGGCCTGACACATCAGACGCTGGACATTTCACTGCAACAAATTTCACTGCGAAGAGCTTAGATTCAGACGAACACTGACGTTCTAGTTGAAATTGGAATCGATACGGATTCCGGAACGGAAACGCATGTGAAAATACTCAAAGTTTCTTTTTTATGATGATTACTGGAATTCTGAAGGAGTTTATCAGTGTATTAAACTTGAAGACGACGTTATCCTTCTTGTAAAGGTGGAAGAACTAACGGCTGAGCGCTTTTAATTCTGGAAGATAATGGAAAATTTATTAGGAGGTAAGCACATGCTAAGTATTGTTGGTAATATTTTTGATATTGGGTTAGTGTTTGTAGCTTGAACATTATCCAGCTGCCACGAGCTGCAAACTCATGACTTATTGATTAGGATGCTTTTGTTTGGTTTTCTTTTCTTTCTCTTTTTTTTTCTTTGCTAAATCTCCTCTACTTGGAAATGTAGCATCTGTGAATGTGTTAATGCTTTAAGCATCTCTGTCGGTTACCTATAATTCAGTAAAATTTCTTTTCTATTAAATACGTGAGTTGCTAAGTGTTTAGAGAAACGTGCACCGTCTTACCACTCATAAATCATTTGTGATGTAATGTTTTTTTTTCTGGTAGGAAGCTGTTTTCACTTCGTTTTACATCATTTTTAACGAAATATGCACATCTAGTACACTGGTTAAAGGTTCCAGACAATAGAAACAGAGTTGTTGGTTTGATCTCAAAAACTAGGTCTAATATGCCCCACATCTCTCTGGAGTCGGCAAATTGATACAAGGCCTACATGGGAGGGTAAATCTGGTGAATCGATATATCTGTAGGTCACCGTAAGGCATTGTATGGATCAGATATGTATTCGATCACCTTCATGATGCATAGTGTACTCGAATGCACGCTACGTAACCCTGAGGGATTGGTCAGTACAGAAAGCTTCATCCTCTGTCGTGTAGTAACAATATTGAGGAGGCCATTCCTAAACTTCGGTCCTATATAAACACTTCTTAGCCAGTTTTTTCTGGATCTATGGAAATTCGTATGTTAGATGAGAAATGAAGTACTAATGTAATATGGCAGTAATATTAGTAATAGTGATAGTAAATTTCTCTGGCTGAGTACTATCCGTCTAAATGACTCATCACTATCATGTCAATCCACTCAATCATTCTCTGCGAACCTCAGTGGACCGGACGATTGACAGTGTGTAATTTAATGAAGTCTGTTGTCCTTTATGATTGGCGAGGTCAATCTAAAGACTATTATCACTCTAACCAGAAACTTATCCTTTTTTTACTTTTCCTAGTGAAAGCATTTGAAGTTGGAGTAATATAGGCGTTTCCTTATCATCAGTGTTCAAGCAAAAGTTTCTCACATTTTTCTGCATTGGAGCGAGGATCATGATTTCATCGTCCGAAATAAAGTGAATAGAATGAGCTTCTGTCACTTTGTTACGGAAATAATGAATAGTATGTTCCTTAAAAATCGCAATGACAGCAGCTATTGGAATGTACGAAAATGTTTGGCAAAGCTGTTAGATAAGCGGCCAAAGGAAGAGCTGCATAGGGATTCGACCTTACCAATACCTCTATCTCCTGTGCTGATTCCAGCATTGGTTTGGAATATGTGCAAATTTTCGAGGAGGAGAAGAGGAGGAGGAGGAGGAGGAGCGGGAGATGGGGTTGATTTATTAGGGGGTAGTTCTGAGTTTTACGATTTTGAGCACCCTACTTTGGTTATTTTTAACAATCCAGTGAGTGTCAGCGAGTTATTTCAGTTTGTTTAACTGTTTTTATAGCAATTATATCTAGTAGAGTACGTAGATTCCAAACAAAGGAAACGAATCGAATGTGAGAATGGCTGGGATCCGGGCAGTTGATGTGAACACGAGTCGTATAAATAAGAAATTATTCTTTAACTGCTATAAATCATTTGTTGTTTGTGCGAAATCGTTGAAAGTTGATCAAGATATGTCAGAGTTTACCATCAGATTTTGATCGGCCGGTTCAGTACCTATAACACTAGTTTCCGACTTTTCCAACCTGTTACTGATTTTTTTCCCCAAATTTCCTTTGAAGGAGGCCCAACATAGTTCGTTGATAATGAAAAATGAACTGGAATGTTCTATGAAGAGGTATATAAGGAATTACATATGAGTCTTTTGGGAGTTAGATACATAAAGAATTGCCGCCTACGAGAAACCTTGCTGTCTTGTGTCATTTCTTATCGACAATAAATAACATCCATTCTTTATCACGGTTTCACCTGGCTAATAAAAGTTGATTTTTTGAACAAAGTAAAGCATTCTCTGTTGAGAATTGAGACTATATGCTGGTTGGTTCAGTCATTTCTGGCTTCTGAGTTTTATAGCAATCGTTAAGGCGGTGTTCCCAGTTCTCAATCATTTGTATTCATGCCTTTTTTTCTAAGCGTCGATGTCAAAGACTGGTGTTCGCATAATTTGCATGGATTGTTAGAAAGTGTATGCCGACAGAAGGTTCTCGAGTAGGAGATTAGAGGAGAAAGACAGAAGGGATTTGTTTGAGATTACTCAAATCGTGGCCGGCCCCAACCACTTGTACGGGGGCAATGGAGATAGCGAGCGAGGTTAACGGGATTGAGTGCAGAGAGTACACCACTTGTTGAAAAAGAGCAACAACATATATTTGGGTCACCCCACATCCATATATAGTAGCCCTTTGTCTGTGGTGGTGGCGAAATTGACCTTTAATTGTTGTGTGTAGCGCAGAATGGATGATTACAAGGCTATTCGTCTACGAGTATAGCATTTTACTTTGTAAAAAGAAATGCTAATGGGGATTACGGGGAGAGAGGACTGAGCACTTTTTTCTCTGTTGAAAAATTGAGAGTCGGCAGTCGGATCATCATGATGAATCGAGTAAATTATTCTAGTTGACAATCGAGAACTAGTGGATCATTTCACTTTTTATGCAGTAGCGTCTGGATTGTTTTATGGGGGTATAGGTCCAATAGTGTAAATCTTTTCTGGGCTTTAATTTTGCTCATTCTATCTTGATTTATTTAACATACTATAGGATATCTTGGCTTCTAACTTTACCCTTTTACCTTTACCGTTTAGATTGATGTCCCTGTTTCAGGTCGTAACGATAGCTGCTCAGCAATTCGACATAAGACAAATTCTCACGCGAAGGCACTAGCTGTCTACGATAAGTCTTCGCAGTTGATCGAATGTACGAGTCTTTTTCAGGTAGGTAATCACACTGTTAAGATTGAGCTGACACCTTTATCTCATTGAGATCGTAACCTAATCATGTCCTTTACGATGTAGTGAATAGGAAACAACAGTGATGTTTGAACAGAAGTAGAAACAACAATGATTTCCAACGTTTTAGAGTCTGAAATGTTAGCGTGAGATTTGTAGATGTACGAATTTGGTCATTATAGAGCTTAGATCGTTCAGCTTATACGGAGTTGTACGAAATTTTTATTCGGCTAACCTCTCGACCTCATACACCTTCTTTAAACCCCCGATGATTCGAGTTGATTGCCCACGTTCGTCCTTACGATGTGGATCTTCGTAGTCGAATCCAGTAGAGTCGTCTGGAATGAAGCAACGCTCGAATATTCCATACAAAACTGCTGTGACTCTGAAGAAGAGAAAGACACCGAAACGTTAGCCGAACAGAAATTTCGCGGTAACCTCGTGTAAGCTGAACAGTCTAAAGATGTATAAGTTATTCATGCCAAGGTTAAATGAAAAGTCCGTTCAAAAAATTGGTACGAATTTAATTCTTTTCCTGGCTCTTGAAGGGTTCCGTCTTTCTTACGTGGTTCTTTTGCTGATTCACAGGTTTTTTCTTTCAGTTACTTCACCAAAGTTGTCTATAGTATTGTATTGTATTTTTGTTGGTGAACTGCTTTCGATGCTGATATCGAGCACTAGGTATCTTCTTGTGTCTTGTGGAGTGCTTTAGCAGTTCTTCCATTCATTTCACTGTTTTGCGTCTTTCATCCATGGAGTTTGCCGAGTTCGTTGTCTGGATTTGGTTGCAGTTTCATCATCTCTCCTCATTCAAGTGATTAATAACATATGAGCTTCCTGTGTACTACAATCCCGAGATATCCACGCTGAGCAGTTCCTAGGTTTTCACTTCATCCAATTGCTGGGTCTATATATCGCCGGGAGTATTGCTGCCCTTTGACTAGGATTACTTGAATAAATCTAGCGATTCCTGTGGGTTGGCGACTATAAAATCGGTGATGACGTAACAAGTCAAATTCATGATCGATATATTATCAGTTCCAAAAATGATTTCAGGCATATAAAATTTGTTAGTTGATTGTTAATAGCTGCTATATCGGGAAGTTCGGCGTTTTTAAGCTTATTTCTACGCTTTCTTAGATCTAGCTTTCTCTCTCTAACGTTCTTAATTCCAGGGCAGATGTCGTCTTAGGAATCTCCACAATATCAGTGATGTACAGGTCGAATCTCCTGAGCCGATGATTGCTAATGATGCCACATCGTCTGCAGTAGTCTTTGTCGGTACTGGACCATCTGGTAATCCGGTGTTGTACGTGGGGACTACCTTTGTCAGGGGACCAGTGAGTATAATGGTCATTAAGGCTATACGCAAGAAAAATGCATGTCTGTTTTACTCGAAAGACCATTTATAATGTTTAAGCTGTTTCGTGATGATATTCCGGCGATAACGTCATTGCGGTTATCACGTGGTCGTGATGGAGAAGCGAAGGAGTTTGAACTTGCAGACAGAGGGCTAGCAACCGGAACGGAAATTAGCCTCGAGCGAAAATTTCGGAGCAGTTATAGGTGTGTGATCGTGAATTGGCATAGTTTAAGAGGGCAGTGTTTATTTGTACGTGAAACAGTTTTGTCATTGATTGGAATTGAGATATTTTCCATCTGTGAGTTTTATAGAGTATTATGGTACAATAATGGAAGAGTTGTATGGGTTCAAAAACTGGAGGAAACCGGATAGAAACCGTTTAGAGTGAGAAAATAAGGACAAGGCAGAAGAAATTATTTAGGATCGACTATGTCGGAGGATTTGAGTCTGGGAAGTATGCATATTTCGCTACAAGACAAGGTAAAACACTTGGTGAAGATGCGCCAATACAATCGCGTCTTGTTCGAGTTTGCACTGGAGATGCACACTTTTATAGTTATACCGAGGTAGAGTTTGAGACATTTTTAGACTTTTGGAGCCGTTTTTTAAGGCACATGTGTAGCGCAGTGATCGTAGGTGCCCTGCAGCATACATAGGATCGTTCCCCGCGCCCCAAGCTCACCAAGCCTTGCATTCCCGGAGTCGGCAAATTGGTACCAGACATGTCTGGAGGATATCATTGGCTCAATACATCGGTAGGCCACCGCGAGTCATTGTAAAGCCCAGATATACATTCAATCACTTCCAAACGATGCTTAATGGAGTCGAATGCATGGCGCATCTATCGGATTGATCAACGCCGAGAGCGTTTATCCTCTCATCTTTTATGTCCTGTGTTTTGAAGTATTTCTTTGCTTAGAATATTTTGTGTTGTGAGCGTCAGAGGCTTCTGTGCTGACGTTTAAAGGTGTTCCCTTGGAAATATGTGTGGGCAAGCTTTTATCTTTTATCAATAGCTTGTACTGATAAGTGAAAAAATACACTGGTGCAATCTAATCGGTTTTAGTTTATCTTTCAAATTCACTGCAGGTGATGTTGGAGTGCATGAAAGACGATTTCGATTACAATCTGATACAAGATGTGTACGTGGCAACAGCAGGTTATAATCTTGCCAAATCTTTAGGAATAAGGTATAACGTTTTTCTGTCTTAGTGTCTCATTGTTAAGTTTATTATAACTTCGTGGATAATTTGCTCTCTTGCTCTTAATCTAATTTGTTATGAATTATTCCATTCTTGTGATTTAAGTGAAGGAGACGAAGTTCTGTATGCGGTATTCGTAGCTGATGAAATGGCATCATTTCAGCGGAACGTGGGTTGTTCTTACGACTGTCATTTGCATTTGACATTTGTTCGAACTTTTGCGTCAAATCGTTTGGCCTGTATTTCTTTCTCAGTCATTTTAGTGATCCAGCGATATCGTATGAAATAGTTCTAACATCCAATTTTTAGTTTATAACACGTCGTTCAGCGCTTTGTGTGTATCCTATACAAAAACATGTAGAAAAGAAGTTTGAGGAGAACATAATGGACTGTTATAAAGGATTCTACACAAAGGTGACCTTAAGATTATGTAGATCGATTCTTTCCAACCATACACAATATGTGGGGAATTTTATGCTCTTTGAATTTAGCAACTTCCATGGTTCAAATCTACAGCTGAATGTAAGCCAACACATTTGTCATGGAAAGATGTGGAGTGTGGTCAGGATGTGAACACTAATATTGGTAATATGTCTTATGATTTTCGTTGGCAGTAAGATATGTCAGGTCCTTCCTCTAGCCTGTTAGAATTATGCGTACATAAGGTTTGTAAGGTAAAGAGGGGCTCGTGTAGTCCAGTCGTTGGACGCGTCCTATAATGCACAGGGGATCTATCTCCGCGTCCCAGGCTCACCAAGTCCGCCTAATCCCTCCGGTGTCGGTGAATTGGTACTAGAATTTTCTGGGAAGACAACAGTACTGGCTCTTTACATCGGTAGGCCACCCAGAGTCATAATAAAGGGCAGATATGAATTCAGTCACCTCCAACGATACATAATGAGGTCGAATGCATGACGCATCCCCAGGGGTTTACCAATGCCTAGAGCTTTTAGAGTTTTTAAGGTTACATTGTTAAGGTTTTGTCAGTTTAAATGTGAGTTCGTTTGAAAACTATAGTAATAGCTGTATTCAAAATATAGGAGGGAAAGAATAGTTTGTTTGCAATATGTGAATTTGTACGGAGATTTACCCATATTGTGGAATTCGTTTTATTTTTTACTTGTCTGCCGTTGTTGGAAATATTGGCAACGATATTATGCTCAAATTTCTAACCCCCTTAACTTGTTTTTGTCTTGATATTTTCACGACAATCGGAATTTATGGTTCGATTTCTTAATTTGGGATTGAATGTATCTTAAAATTGAATTCATGGTTATGTTTTGTAGCACTATTGAGGATCTTCGCAAGGGAAAAACTTGCGAAATTTCCTTATCGATTGGTGACGTTTATGTACGTAAAATTTGAAAAGTTAGGGATTTCAACGTTGATCAGTCTTTGAGGGTTTCTCCAAATATTGGACTTCGTTAAGAATAGTACAGATAATTGAATGTCTGTTTCGTTTGTAGTCTGACCCGCGCGGCTCGTTTACGTATCGAATCTGTGTTTTTATCCTTTTAAACAAATCTGGTTCCAATTTGCAGGCGTCAGAGACAGAGGGTTTGGTTTTGCCTAGGCGCAGGATTAAATTAACGACCACGTGTAAATTGCAGGGCAGCTTTAGTCATTGATTGCAGACTTCCATTTGTATATATTATATCTTCTTAAGGTGGTGGCAAACCGATATCTGCTGTGCCAGTACTCACAGTCGACGGCGCTTATTTCACGGCAATCGCAGTGAATACTACCAGAGGAGCCACCGTTGCATTTATAGGTACAGATGATGGGCGCATACTTAAGGTAAGGTCCCCATGGGCGATATTTGATGTGGTGATCGTACTTAAATTTTTCTACAACTATAGTATTATATCCAGTTTTATACCGAAGCCACTTTACTCTGCTATTAAAAACGCTTGCCCACTTTTTCCGTTAACACATTCATGGTCTTGCTGGTTATTCGACAGCTGCTTAGAACTCGATATTGGGAGTGCTTGAGCAGTTGACAGCGTAAAAGACCTATAGAAGGAACTTCTTCCTATTTCTGTAGTGGCATGCACGGTGTTTCCAACACAGTTCTGTTCGATATTTGTTCAAAACTATGGTTATAAATTGCTGAAACAACAGTTAAAAGAAGTTTTACGCTTAGGCGGCAACTGTCAACGGCTTACATCAGTGACGTATTCGGGAAAAGAACTTCTAATGAAGGATTTTTACCACTTTTATTTTACTTGGTACCACTCACCATAGACCAAGATGCTTGTTTAGAAGTTGGAATTGGATTAATTACAGCCACACATAAGTGATATTTAACCCTAGTGCCCATAAGCGTGGTCGAGGGGACTAGAATCTCTCTTTGAAAGGTCTTCTGGATTCATAGCGCCAACTCCACCATTTCCATTTATTTGGTCAACTTTAACTCTTTGACTGCTTATACCATTTCTATTCCAATTTCAACCTTTTCTTCCGAGGTCATGTACGATGTCATAATGGTGGATATCGTTATTATCGCGAAAACTACCCACCAGTACACGAAGGATGTAGAGGTGGTAGTATGGGAGACTGGTGTCGTTCCAAAATTGTTTCTAGAGAAAACATAACTTTAAATGGAACCTGGCATTGTGAACGTGTTTAATTGCTTCGAGATCGTGGTACGATTGGCTTGATTTATGCATGAAGGAGCGTTTAGTTCGATGTGTGCTACTTTGCACGTCGTAAGAGACTTGTCCTTTAGTAACTCATACTCGGAAACATTCATAGGATGGAATTAATGAATAACAATAGTTTAATTACTTTGCTATTACTTTATATCTCCGACAATTTCGTCGTTTGTTTTTCCTTATTAGTGTACAGAATTTACCGTTTCTTGTGATGAGCAGACACAAGGTTCTTATCATCCTATTTATTCGTAGTAGCGGACCGTCCGCTGGTCAAATCTCCTACAAAGCCCAGAACGGTCAAATTGATACGCAATCTTTTCAGTCAAACACTTTTATAACATCAACAGAAAGAGCTTGATGCTCAAATTTTCATTTTCATAGTAAACGGCTTCTTTTAAGCATTCGATGTTTTCAAAAACCGACTTTCCTTGAACCTCGGTTTGAATAACCAAATGTGTAACTTCATTGATAAGCTAACACGAAGGTGATAAATGATTTTATTTGGTTATCGTTTCGACATCTTCGTTTTCGTCGATGATCAGAGTCGATGACCACAGTAATGCGTACTCTCGATGTTGTGTCTTCGTTGAGGAAGACCAATAGGTCGAAATGTTAGCCGAATCAAGTTATTTATCAATTTTGTGTTAGTTTATCATTGAAAGCATACTCACAGTTTTGTTCACCACAAGTCTTCCACTTATTGTTGGAGACCACGCCAGGTCACGCGTGATAGTGAGGCATTCGTCCTTCCGGTTCATCTTTGGATTTCTGAAATTTATCCAAAACGCCTCAAGAGTTTTGCGCGTTGATGTTTTTGATTCCTGCGCTAGGATCCGCACATTCACTTCAAAATCATCGCCGTTGTGCTTTTGTGTCCTATGCGTACCTAGAGGGGTGTTTAAACGGATTTTAGCTTTTCCATTTAGATGTTTTTTTTATGCGGCCACAAAGTGGCCTACCCGTTTCTCCAATATATTCCTCTCCGCATGCGTTACATGAGATCAAGTATATTATACCTAAACTCATGCAATCCCCGTCTCTCCCGTTAGAACAGATCATACAGTTTTCTGAACTGCACAAACGATCATAAAGACGGTTTCGAACTAACTGACGGCGTAGGGTATTGGTTGGTTATGTCAATAATCGCTACATAATTTTCAAGACCAGTTTTTCTTAAGCACCTCTTAATGGCGTGACTTACTTCGTTCGATGTGAAGGGCAGCTTAAAGGAGATCCTACTGTCGTCCGAAATATTATTTTGGGAAACTACCCAACGTTTTCTTCTAACCCGAGTGGCTTCTACTTCGTAGCCATTGGAAATGGCAATTTTTCGTGCCAGGTTTTGCGATTCCTTCCTTTCCTCTTCTCCTGTACACACATTTTTAGCCGTACGATACATATTTTTGATAAATGCTTTTTTATGTGTGAAGCATGAGAGGAGAGGCAGTGAACTAGAATGTTTTTACTACTACTTGGCTTGCAATACCATTTTGTTACATAGCCAAAAGATAATGACTTTTACTTCAGAATCTTCTCCTTATATATTTGTGCAGTTTGTGGGCCCAGTGGTTTGTTTGATTTGGCTTTAAGTTTGCCTAGTAGGTGTTCTTTTACACGGACGTTTCGCGAAGATATCCATCCAGCACGGTTTACAAGAAATCAGGTATACCGTACCTGGACTCAGACAATCACCGTCTCTACCGTTAGGGGATGTTATGCAAGTTTTCGATGTAAATAGATAGTCATACAGGCAGTTGTGAACTAACTGGCGTCTTAGAGTGTTCGTTGGTTTTCAGTCAGTGTTACCGAATTTTCTAGTCCAGTACTTTTTAAGTATCGCCTTATAGCTGTGAGCATTTCGTCGAAGATGAAAGTCGGTTGTGGGATTTGATGCGTGTAGTATAAAGAACTTTTGTCTCGTGGAGACTAGTGTCTTATGCTCTCTTTTGCCAGTGCAGGTGGCTTCAAAAATTCATTTGGCCGAGAGCAATAAGTGTCTATTTGTATTAAAGTCATTCAGCTTTCGTGATGTTCTTGAATATTCTGCTAATGTTTTAAAAATCGGAAAGGTTGTTAGTAATGGAAAAGTTCTTTGTTGTAGTTGATTCACTGGATTCTGTTAATCATGTGAAAAAGAACCGTTTTCAACATACGTTTTTACTCCGGAATCGAATAGTGTTCTTCTATTAGATGGTCCCAGAGCCTGGGTAGCTTCTCGATGTCTTCTTTTCTTCACGAACTTCGTCACTTACCAAGGTTAAAAACGACGTGTAGTTTGGAATTATGCTTTGTATTGTAGTGTAATTTGTAATTCCTATCTTGTCGATAGGCTACGGTGATTCTTTAGAGCACAAAACTAGATGTAGCGATATTTTGAGAGTATGCTGGACAGAGTAGAACCTCCCATTTAAATAAGGAAATTTTTATCTGACTCATCTTCGTAACGTTTGACAGAACGATGTCATCGAAAAACTTTCTTGTGTTTTTGACGACCTCTTTGAATTAAATCGACTAACTCCTGATCTTTGGTTGTTATGATGAGAAAGGTTGGCCGAAGTTATTGTAATACCTTCTCTCTAGGTTAACTCATTGTGTACCCTGATTTCTTACAATTCTGACTAAACTTCAAACAACGGCAGTCCTCATGTTGATTGTTGACACGTTTTTATGTTTAGTAAGAAAGATACTCAGTTGCATTTCGCTAAGCTCTATAAGGTCTAATTCTTCATTTAAATCCATTCAGACTATCAAGACTACTTTGCTGTCATTGTGTTGGGAGTATTGATGCTGTTGTGAAAAGACGTTTTTCCCTAACGAGAGTGCTGTTCAGAGCATGGAGCACAGTTGGAAGTCATCGGGAAATCCATTTGGGTGGTTGTTAGTGTCGGGCATGTGTGTGTGTGCGTGTGTGTGTGGCCGTTTCGTCGAACTTTGCATGATGACGGAGAGCGGCGGTCAGCCGGAGATTCGATAATCGCGTGTGTTCTCGTAATGATGCGATTGCGATTCGGCAACTGAATTCTGAGGGAATGGTTGAGAAAAGTGCTTTTCGTTTCTTTAGCGAATGTCTCGACTCATCATTTTTATAGTAAAATGAATCTTGTAGTTAGCTGTTTTCAAATTCCTAAGAGTAGCAGGAGTTTCAATGAAAGCATCCATAGGAATAAAGCCAGTGTTCAGTTTCTTAGAAACGTTAAACCAGAAAATATAGAGTTATGCAATCAGGTGGAAACCACGTACCGAATAGATCTGCAGTTCCTTAATAAATTTCCCATAATACCCTGCCATTAGAAAGGAATAGCCAGTAAGCAAAAAGTTACTACACTGTGATTTATACCATAGTTTCGGTTTAGCTGGATTGAATTCCGATTTGTGCTACCTAAATCAATCCCGTTGACGGGTGATTGCAGATAACACCTATAGGTCAATAGCACGACTGAGAGAAAGGCGAAACGAAGGAGTCGCGTGGTGTGGCGGTGAACGCGTTAGCTCACGGAAAGGGTAATATCGTGTTCGGTCCCCACCGCAAACACCAGCGGTCCGGAGTTTTGCAGGTATCTCAGCATCACTGTGATTATATTTCACATAATTCCCTGCTGTTACAAAAATAAGCAGTAAATAAAAAGTGGCTAATAAGCATAATTTGAATAGAGTTCATTTTGTAACTCCAATACTGGGACCCATTCCGATCTAATCGTTAACATCTTGATTGATCAGAACCTCATGAGTTGTACATTAGGATTTAATAATTTACCGTAACCCGGTACAATTTCTTAATGACGGTATTTCTGTCGGGATTGCTAACCTATGTCTGGCAAGAAGTGTGCGCTAACACATTAGCGCCAATGTAAATTGATTACTACAGAAAGTAGCTTATACTTCAATAACTTTAAATATACGTATTTTGGTTTATATTGATTTGTGCTAATTTGAATGGAAGTCGTTAAAACCTGCAGATGTTTTTCAACAAGATGCAATTATATCTCCTCGGTCAAATGAAATTGTAGCTTTTTTGGTGTACACAAGTCTCTTTTCTATGCATTTGTCCAGGGTGCTCACGTAGTGAAGTGACTGCTGAACAAGTGGGACTCCGGTCAGCACAACACGATAGTGCTTCCAACTGTCTCATTAAACTGGACACTCTTGCATCAAAAGTTTTTTGGGCACTTTTTCTTGTGTAAAAATGTCTGAATTTTCGTTCAAAAAGGCAAAGAGCTGTCGTAGAATATAAACAAACAGTCACCTGTACAGGTTTTATCACGCCTTCAAATCCTTGAAAGCTTGGGTTATTGAAAAAGTCCACTATATCCTTGATTGTGCATGAGGATTTTTCTTAAAGATTTAATTTGCAAATTCGTTTATTGTTTGTGTTTTGTAGGCGAATATTCATGATTCATCAACTGCTGAAGTATATGCTACTGAAGAAATTTCATCGAATCATGAACCTGTGCTAGCCGACTTGGATTTCAGTGAAAATGGACAGTATGCCTACGTACTGACACCTACCAAAGTGAGTTGATCGAAAAAGTAGATAACTTACAAGACGATTGGTTGAGTAGTAATTTTTTAATGTCAAAACAAAGCTTGCAATTCATTCTATGAATGAAATCTTAAAACCCTTCTTGGCAATTGTTCCTTCGGCTTCAAACGAACAGTCGGGGTTGAATACGAGATTTTTTCTACTCCTACTGGTGTCATAATTATTCAACATCGCATCACAAAAAAAAAACTCGCAAGTAATGTCTCTTGTAGATTCCAAGGACTTTCAAATTGGCTTTGAACATCTGGAAGTTGGCGGAACTGACAGTATAACTACTGTAGCTAAAAAGATGTTTACTGATGCTTAAGACTTGGTGAATTTAAGGACGTTATCTTGCAGTGTGTTCATTTTCTTACTAGTAAAATTATACAAAGGAAAAATTTATTTTTATATGGTATATGAGGTGGTGGCTTCTAATTAGTAATTCAGAGGCGGCGGATATCCCCTTGAGTACACTTTCTGAGGCGACTCACATTCCTAATTAGAGTGACATCTAAGTGAACATGTATTGATTGCCGTATTGATTGGGTTATATTTAGGGAATATGTAGTAAATGATAATGCTGTTGGGAAAGTATGCTGTAAAATTATATTAACATTGTACTGTAGTTTTGTGCGTGAGACACAGTGGTTAGAGGACCTCTGCAATACACATGTCGCAGGTGTGCGCGCCAAGACTAATCAAGCTTTCCATCACTACTTGGTCGGCAAAATTGTTGTAAGACTTGTCTAAGGAGATAGTAGCTTGACATGATACTTCGGTAGTCCACCGCAGGTCATTTTATAGGCCATTCAGTGACCTCTAACGATGCTTAATGATGTGGATTCCATGGCCCATTCTGCAGTGATTGATCAACGCCGAAAGCTTTATCATTTGTCCTTTTTATCTTACAGACAGAGTGGTACTTTCCATTTCCCGCAAGAATAGTTTCAATTTCATAATTGGTGTGTTTTAGACGAACTAAATTGTCATTAGGATGGTGCCATTGTGAAAATGCAGCTCTTTATGCTCGTGGACAAGTCTGCCTCCAATCTGCCAAATCAAGGGATGGAGAACATGGTTTGCGCAGGGCGCTTAATGTAGCCATTTAGCCAATATGATGCTAATTCACTACATTACTGTTAGAAATTGCTTATTTGCTCTGCGATAGACTCCTACGATAGTTTTTACGTTGACTTTTTGTGAGCCATTTTGTTGTGTTAGTATTGCCGCTGCTGTCAAAATGCTAAGGGAGAATGTGCGTGGTATAATGTCAAGTTTGGCCAGCGTTAACTATCCATTGGTTAAGTGTTCCTGTCGCAGTGTTTGCTCATGTTGATTGGTTTAGTGATGAAGCTAGAGTAGCTGTTTGTGGATTGAGTTGTATGGCGATCAGAACTTTTTTTTTATACTGATTATATAGAGGATATTATTGAAGGAGATATGAAGTACAACTACAAGGAAGCTGAAATGTGAACAAAACTCCGAACATTAGTTGGGCTTCGAACCCGCGATTACCGTTAACATGGGGTGACGTGCTATCCACTACACTAACCGAGGTCATTGCTGTCCCTTTCTATCGGCCATATTCTCATTCTGACTTTTTTTTTAAACGGGAATAGTTTGGGGAATCCATATCAGCATTGCGCCCAATTAATCTGGGACTGCAGTCGAGATCACATTCTATTAGTTTTTACTCACTTCCTATTCTTTCCGTTAATCATTACCACTGGCGGGTGATTTCTGATAGCACTGATAGAGTGACAACACGCCTGAGAGAAAGGGAAAGCAAAGGCATCGTTTGGTGTGGTGGATAGCACGTGAGTCCACAAATAACGGTAATCGCGTGTTCGAAGCCCTACTGCGGTTCCGAGCGTTGTCCATTTCTCAGCATTCTTGTAGTTACATTTCATCTCGTAATATTAATGCAGAATTGATATGAAGTATTAAGGGTGATTATAACAATTCGTATATCTACTCTGTTCATCGCTTGAGCTGACCGTTATTATCAGCGAACTACGGAGAGTATTATTGTCAATAGCACGCATTGCCGCTAACACTAATGTTCGCGAAACAATAGTCTGCCGTGTTCATTAGCGCTCATCATCCTTTAAGTGTTTGGCAATAAAGAGTCCTTGTTGAGTTTATAGCACTTATGAAGGGATATTTGACTAGAGTAAAGGATAAAGCGTAAAACGTCCACTGTTGACTAATCTTTAATAAGCGCGCCATGTATTCGACTTTAATAAGCATTATAGAGGTGCTTAAGTGCAAATTTGCCATATAAAAAGACATGCATTGGAGTACTGATGTATTGAATTGGTATTTTTCTTGTTCCAAACAAGTCTGGTGTCGATTGAGCGACCCCATAGAGGTGCGGGTTTGGTTTGCCCGGACGCTAGTTTTGTACTACAACCACATGTATATTACAGAGCACTTCTAACTACTGCCATCCACGCGGCCTTAATCAGCAGACAAGGGATTTTATTAGAACGTTTCTAGTGCTAAAAAAATTTTTGACTATAAGTAGAGTTTGTAATAAGTGCCATTTTCTTTTCTAATAAGCATCAATAGAGGACCGTGTAGTGCACTAGTCGGAGGCTTCCTGCAATACACATAAGATGGATCCCACTAGGTTCACCAACCCTTCCATCCCTCTGGGGTCGGCGAATTGGTACCAGACTTGTCTGGTAGGATGGGAGCACTGGCTCGCTACATCGGTAGGCCATCACGAGTTATTATAAAGGTCAGATATGCATTCAATAACTTCCAACGATGTTAATGAAGTCAAATGCATGGCGTATCCATCAGGGGTTGGTCAAAGGCAAGAGCTTTATTTAAATACATTGGTATACTGATGAAAAAATTTAACGGGAATTCTTTAAGGTGGTGAAGATGAGGACGTCGAACTGCGGTGAATCGGCGTCGACATGCGTTGTATGTTTAGCTAAACGAGACCCGTTTTGTGGATGGTGTGTGAAGAATAGCATTTGTACTGAAGAGGACACTTGCGAGCGAGTTTTGCCAAAAACTAGCAGCGGCTGGTTGGATTTTCAGAACAACCGCTGTCCAAAGTAAGTGCTAGGAAAGTGGGTTTTCCAAGAAGACTTTCTAGTGAAGTGAGAAATTGCCTCGTATTTATGTGTTTATAAGTGTTTTATCATACATCATTATGTTTTTTAATACATGAATCTGGAAATTGTGTTTTATTTCAGCATAAAGGGCGTTCTTCCTGACAAAATTCAGATAACAACTGCTGACTTTCTCAATGTAAGTGACGAAAAGGGAGCTTTCCAACTCGTAGAAATAGTTGGTTTCCTAAAAATCGTTTGATGATATTCTTTCAGGTAAGTCTGGAGAACATGGGCGACATAAAGGGTCGTTTACAGTGTTCTTTTCGTTTCCCTGATGGAAGAATTTTAAACAGTGAGCCGGCCAGACAAGATCCTCATGATGGGTGAGGTTTCTTAGAGCGATGTTAGGTGTATGAAGACATTGGGAAACAGTTTGGCGTTTCTGTATTTCCAAGTTTAATGGCTTTTAGAACGCTACGATGTGCAACGCCACCTATAAACCGCATACCGATGATACCAGCGAACAGTTCCTATCATTTGGCTACTTTGAGCATTGTAGCAGAAGGTAGTGGTGTTCTCGGTTACTCTGAACGAGGATGATATTGTCATAGCAATGAAGATACGGGTTAATTGAAAGAGTGGTCGGGTCCATTTCTTTGCTTACCGTGTTGCTTCTGTTTAGTTATTGGAATAGAAAGCTGTTGTTAGAATACTTCCAATAATGCGATGTATAAGACTGCTTCTGCAGGTCGCATCACTCCTATTGCCTCCACGAACTTCTCTTTCTATGATTGTAGTCGCTACACTACGTGTTCGCAATGTGCGAAGAGCGAATTTCCATGTGACTGGTAAGTTGGTTGTAATTGATTCGTGAAATGTGCGACTAAACTAGTTAATTTTTCGTTAAGGTGTCTGGAGTCGAATGAATGTGTAGCTGGTAAACTAACGGAGGACAAGTGTCGCAAGCAGCACATCGTCAACGGCTTAAATGTGTGTTATTGAGCTATACTAGAGAAAGCGAGATTGGTTGTGATTCTGTCGAACTGTCTTCTTCAGTTTTAGGAGGAGTTATGGATCTGTTGCTAAAAACATAGTGCGTTTTAGTAGATAGAGCTCAGTAGTTAGAACTGTTTTGTTTCCAGCGAGGCGGTCACTCACGTCGAAAAGGCCCACAAAAATGTCCTCATATCGTAGCGCCTCAGACGATACTATATGTAGCAGCTGGTGAAAGGCGAAATATCTCAGTAAAGGTGAAGTTGTGATGGACTTTGGTGAGGAAAAAACGCATAGTTTTTTCAGGTGCAAAATCTTGACCCAATATTCATGGTGGATTTTCGGTGTCAGTTTCGCTTGGAAGGCATTGAACATGAGAAGCCAGCTGTAAAGACTTTTGATGATAACATAATGTAAAATTTCATGATGTTTTTCTAGTTTTTTCCTTTTTTAAAATTCCTTTAGAGGACTCGATAGAGATTAGGATATTGCTTCTTTCCTACTCATAGGTGTGAAGAAATGCATTTCGATTATTACGGTATTGGAATTTCGGGTGGAACAGCTGCAGTAGAGTTTAATGTGCTATGGTCATCAAGCGATTCCTTGAGGAAGCACAGATTGGATAATCTCAGTGGAGTTGCAGTAGAGGTAAGGAATTTTGAAAATCATCTTAATCCCTTTTATAATGAAATATCATTGTGAAAGTATAAAGGGTATAGGATAAAGCTCTCGGCGTTGGTCTGTACCTAAGGGAAGCGTCTTCGAGTTCTTTAAACATCGTTGGAGGTGGATCATTGCATATCTGGCCTTTACAATGATTCGCGGTGGCTTA
This sequence comes from Angiostrongylus costaricensis, assembly GCA_900624975.1. NCBI lineage: Eukaryota > Metazoa > Nematoda > Chromadorea > Rhabditida > Metastrongylidae > Angiostrongylus > Angiostrongylus costaricensis. Next base: position 38,791 of record UYYA01005071.1, read on the forward strand.
TCGATGTATCGAGCCAGCGCTGCTATCCTCTCAGATAAATCTGATACCAATTACCGACCCTGAAGGGATGGTGGGCTTGCTCGATCTTGGACGTAGGGATCGATCCCACATGTGTTTTAGAGCGCCTTCGACCGCTGCGTTACGCACGCTGCTGTGTGAAAGTATAAACCAAATAGTTGAAGCAAGTCAATATGATACTTACGGATGTGTTTCGTTTGTCAACCGGAAATTGGTTTTATTAACTAGTTCCAGTGGTAGACGATTATGTAGTGGCTACGTCTGGGCATGTTTAGGTGTACAAATGTGAGGCATTGGCATCAAATTGCGGCCGATGTCTGACGTTAGATGTGTCGAAGTATGATTGTGGGTGGTGTGTACCAGAATCACGATGCGTTCGACCGCAAACTTGTCTGGTAAAATCATCGCAAGACTGGTTGAATAGCACACAACTTTGCGCGAATCCTACAATTGGTGATTTTTATCCGAAAAAAGGCCCAGTTGGAGGAAGGACAAAGGTATGCTCTCATCACTTTTTCGTCGACTAAATAGCTAGTTTTTAAGGGAACCCGTATTAAACTGTTTACAGTTACGAATCTTTGGCTCGAATCTTGGTCGGCGCTATGAGGACGTATCAGGTGCAGTTATTGTGGCAAATGTTCAGTGCGCTGTTATTCCTTCTGAGTATCATCCGGCGACCGAAATCGTTTGTGAAACAGGCAAAGCGGCTATCAAGAACAGCAAGGGTCCCATTGTGGTTAGTTTGATTACTACAAGTCTATCCATGTTTTAGGTAAAGTACATTGTCTTCCACTGATATCGGAAGGCCGCTGGGCCTGAATAGAAAAAGGTTTGTTTTATTTCTAACTGAGGAACTTTGCATTGTCATTAGATTAGCCGAGCTACAATTGTGTTATAGTAGCCACCGAGAAGAATTTTAATGCCATTCATCGATTTCTGCTACTCCTTCAGAAATTTGGCTTCTTAAAATTATGATAATTTCAGTCTTTTGTGTAGTTTCTTCAGCAGGTCGATGTCTGCTGAAAGTGTCTGTCTATTAATTTAAGACGAATTTAGGTACGACTGCGAGCAGATGATGCAAACTATGCTGCTGTTTCAAAATACGATTTCGAATACGTTGAACCAGCGGTATCAGCTGTGAAACCAGATAGGGGTAGGGTAGAGTTGGACTTTCAGTGGAATAGTTGTTTTTAAACCATTATTTATCTCTAGAGGTTTGGAGGAATAACATCTCTTCCTGCTGTTTTCCTCGAGAATGATTTTTCGTAATGAACAAAGACAATAAAGTTTTTCATTGATCTTCTTCGGCTTTATAAGGTAGTTCTACAGGACCCATATCTGGAGGAACTGATGTGACACTGTATGGAACCGATCTAGATGCTGGGAGCGAGGTACACATCTCATTTGGTGAGGTAAACTGTAAGGTTAGTTCATGTAATCGTACATCCTAAATTGTTTCGGTCTTAACGTTACTATTGATGATCATGGTAATTATTCTTCAGGTTTTATCGCGCCAAGAAAATCAAATCGTTTGCCGGATGGGTGCAGGTGATTCACAAGGTAGTAGACATCTGTATATTGAATTTGATGGGTCGCGTGGACGTGTTCCATACCCCGTCACTTACAATTTTGCGTAAGTTGCTTTTAATCTGTTTCATGATGTCCAGCTACTGATGGGAAATGATCACTTGTCACATATGGCACTTGTCGCATCATTAATCAACCATTGATTCGATCAGGGTCAAATGAAGATCAACTTTATCGCATGTCATAATTCCTCAGATAGTTCTGCTGACCTAAAGAGCAGCAGTATTTCTTCTACTGGCTCTTCGTGAACAAGTCTGAAAATAAAATCAATCCAATTCTCTGTGTGCATTTGATCTCCTGGAGGACGCAGATACTGGCGGCTTTTTGCACCCAGTGAATGTCGTTCAAATGCATAACGTGTCTTGATCATCTCATTCTTAACGTCTTGGCATGTCCCACAGCTGCTCTGGTCTACGATCCTCAACGTCTTTGAGATTACTAGATTGACTTACCTGTGTGAAACAAGAGACTCTAATTTCAATTCGATAACGTATCCAAAAATTTTAAATCCTTCTTGCCCAAGTTCCCGTATTCTGAGACGCAAGAGCAACCAACTGTAAATCTGGGTCCAGCTTCACCAATGCACTCGTTTCTTCATCGCTTTCATTATCCTCTCTGGCGATACGTGCTTCCAAAACGAGGAAATGTGCATTCCGATAAGTCTTGGTGAGTCACCTATTACCCGTCGTCTCGTTGATCGTTAAGAGTGCGCTTATATTGTAGGGGTTCCATTTCTTCCCGTTGCGCGCAAAAGTAGTTCAGTGGATTCGGCTCACTTCAGTGACTCGCTGAGCATGATATCTTCGTTATATGGTTTCAGTGAAGATTTCTGGCTATCGTGTCGGTGGTTTTTCTCGTTTGAATTTGACATACTGAGGAATCTAGTCGCTAACGGCTCTTGTCTATCAGTTGTCATTCATACGCATTGCTTGTTCGGCCCATCAGATCTTCGAGAGTTTAGCTTAATAACCGCGTTTTTCATTTTTGACCATTGTCATAGGTTGGAGCTTCGGATCCATTCTCTCGCTTGCATGATACGGGATACTCCCAGTATCGTCCTTTCGACTGCGCGTTCGATAGCGCTGAGTGACCTTTCATTCTGCTTACGCAGCGACCAGGTTTCTGACGCATACGTTAGGGCAGGAAGTACCATTGAGTCGAAGAAGTGAGCATGGAGTCGGGTGTTCTTTGTTCTCTTCATTACATCCTCGATGCTCTTGAAAGGTCCCCAAGCCGCTCGTTTCCTTCTGCTCAACTCTGGAGCTGAGTCGTTCAACATGTTGATTTCCTGACCTAGATAGACATAACTGGTGTATTCGGATATATTCGTTCCGTTGAGCGTGATTGATGTAGAGGAAACTAATCCGTTCCTCATGAACATCGTTTTTGTGAGGTTTAGTCGAAGACCAATCTTTCCACAGGCTTTATCAAAGTCGGCAAGCATACGTCTCGCTTGGCTAATGTTTGGTGTTATAAGGACGACGTCATCAGCAAAGTGAAGATGACGTAACTGCCGACCGTCGATTTTCACTCCCATATTATTCCGTTCCAATGTCCGTATGACGTTCTGGAGGGTGGCGGTAAATAATTTTGGCAAGATGGTATCGCCTTGCCTAACTCCTCTTTTGACGTCAATGTTAATATCGTTGTAGAATGGTGATACCTTGATTGTGAAATTTTTGTACAGCTCACGAAGAATCTTTATGTACTGAGTGCTCTTATGTATGTGGTCCATCGTACTGAATCCTTTTCGAGACCCTGCTTGCTGACATGGATGCCTTCGTCCAGTGTTCTGCCAATCCTGTTCAGGTAAGCGATAGGCAGGAAGGAAAACTTTTGTGCTCAATATTTGGAGGACCACCTCTGGAGGAGAATAGTAGGTGGGTCAGTGTTGATTTGCAACTCTATTAGGTTTAATGCTAAAGTAGCTTTGCGAAGAAAATTCGAAAACCTTTTGAGTATATCACATAACACAGCTTCAATAGCGCACAAAAATATCGCTAAAGAACATCAAACAGATCACATTAGGATAGGTAATCTGCAAGAAAATTCAAGGCTAACCGTGTTAGGAGGAATGACTCTCCCTGACGGTGCGCGCTCGTTATTAGAATTGGGGCCG
>UYYA01005072.1:0-42506 GCA_900624975.1 Angiostrongylus costaricensis
TATCCTTTCCGGGGAGTAACGCGTTCACCACCACACCATGCGGGTCCTTTGTTTCGCACGTCTCTCAGCTATTTCTATCGATCTTTTTGCCACAGCAATCACCCGTCAGCGGGGTTGATCTGGGGAGCGCAAATCGGCATAGAACCCAGTTAAGCTATGGCTGTAGTTGAAATCAAAGCGCTCCACAGATCAACCCCGCTGACGGGTGATTGCTGTGGCAAAAAGATCGATAGAAATAGCTGAGAGACGTGCGAAACAAAGGACCCGCATGGTGTGGTGGTGAACGCGTTACTCCCCGGAAAGGATAATAGCGCGTTCGTTCCCCACCATAGACACCTGCGGTCCAGGGTTTTGCAAATATCTCAGCAACGTTGTAGTTGTATTTCGCTTAGTAACCTGCCATGAAAATTATAGAAGGCAGAAAACAAAACGTTAAACATTTTCATTTGTTTAGTTTTTCTCACCCTTTACATATATAGCGATTCCTTAAGCGTACAGTTCGCGCAATGGTTGTAGTTACCCTGATTTATATACGTGGCCTTTAGTTCGTTGCCGCGCCCTCACCATCCATTCTTCCAGGTTCGATAAATTGGAAGCGGATTTGCTTGGAAGGACAGTAGCACTAACGTGGTACGATGATATCGGCAGACCACCGAAAGTTACTTTCCAGGCCAGATATGCATCCACCTCTAACATTGCTTATTGAAGTCGAATTCGAGGAGTATCCCTCGGGATCAACAACAAGATCTCTATCCTTTCCTAGCTTCATAGTTATCATAGTTTGTCCGAGCACCATTCCATTAGCCATTACTCATACATAGCTAAATGAAGAAAAATTCATCTACCACTTATTTCGTCCGTGGTTGCACAAGATGCTTCCATCCTCTTGGTAGTCACCACATCACATTTCTCATCTATCTGTTTGATGAGTTGCTACATTGCGTCAGCGTATTATGTACGGCTTCCTCGACAAACGCAGGATGTTGTCTCCATCATCAAAGTACCGTCCTTCTGTATCTGTTATTCACTGCATTATGAGTTTTACCCTCATGTTCTAGAACCTCACCACCCTTACTACTGATTGAATCTGTTCTATTGGGCAAAGCCGCTGTTGCAAGTCTTCTTGTTCAGCAATTCAGCCTCACTCAAATTGTGAGCTAAGAAAATCTTCCGAACGACTCCACAATGGTTTTTTGTGTGAAGATTCATTTTTAATCTAGGATGAAGGTAAAGGAGTCCCATCACTGGTCGTAGATCCTTTTCTTTTGAAGATATGTTGCCGCGAAACTTGAAGTGTGCGCTTCTGCTCCAGAAAAAATATCGGTTGTAATCTTTTGTAATCGAGACCTTGTGCTATTTTTTCAGTTCCCGGTTGTAAACTGGATTTGAGAAAGGGAAGAATCTGGATAAACTTTCCAGTGGCGGATGGTTAGTTTGGTCCCAATAGCTACACTTCTAACGAGTGGTGGAGGAAAAACCATTAGAGGGAGGTGTGGTGGAGGTAACAGTCTATCAGTGCTGGGTAACCAGCAACCATAAAAGGAAAGTGATTATTGATATTCAGTGATAACCCTTTCGCCTAAGCGATATCGCCAATGAGAAGATAATCCTGAACAATTATTTCCGGAAAAAGACTCAACAACTTTTATTTTGGTCACATTACTAATGTTGTATTCTGATGTGTTGATATCAGTGATTTAAGGGTCGCCGATGGATTGCACCTGAGCTTATCACTTTTCATCACGTCTCAGCTGAGGAGATACTAATATTCGATGATCTTCTATACCGAATGCGTTCTCCACAACTCTCAAATATAACGAAATCCACAGGAACAAGAACGATAGAAACGAAATCAATAGAGAAGAAATGGATAGAGACGAAATCAACTGAGATGAAATTAACGGAGACGAAATTGTCGGAGATCGAGCAATCGAACAAAATTAGTGTTATCGACGAGTCGTTAAGCGAGAGAAAAAACAGATCAGCATCTCAAATTTTCACCAAAAAGCCGGTTAAGAAGCAAGCTCGAGATCATTTTTCTTAAATGTGATAGTATAGGTAACCAACAAGAATTTATTTAACTATGGGAGAAGCTAAGCCCTCCAGTTAACAAGCCCCCAAATTTTGACGATTCAGAAAATACACGGTTGATATTTAAAGAGAAAACGATGGGAGTTACTACGACGAACAATCAAGAGAGTACTCCCTACTTTTACTAGGATGATGTTTGATAGTGTTTTAATAGATAGCGCCCGGTCTTTTTTCTACTTTGATAGCTAGAACCCATAGTGTCCAAATTAATCAACGAATTTGAAGTGTATGGAATTATTCTGAAGCACAAGGAATAAAGGATTTTGAAGAAGTTAAAAGAGCATTTAGAAGTCCATTATTAGGAAAAACTTCATGAAAACACTGAATAAAACTATGCTATGCCTGACCTGTACAACGGTCCTATAGAAGAAAGCCGAGCAAAGATTCAGAACACAAATGAGAACGATGGAAGTGATCCTGAAATCTAACGAATACCTCCATTGATTTCACTTCCGCAGAGAATATTAATATCATGGGTTATTGATGAACTTAAATGAGGTATGAAAAAGGACCTTTTATAGAATAAAGTTGTAATGATTAGGCTAATGCACCAATAAACGTGGTAGCGTTAGAGTTATATATGAAGCTATTATAAACAGTTATAGAAACCCAGCATGAACAGTTAGTTGTCAGAGTTGAAGCTCGATCGACCACTCACGTTGTGTGAATCTGCCACGCAGAGCTTTTGGCGTGGTCTTACAAAAAGCTTGTGTTATGACAGTTTATATTTTAAAAAAAGCAGTACAATGTTTACGGCGTGAAGATATACAGAAAGGTGAAAGATACAAGAGCCAGTACAATGAAAGAGACCGTTAGAGTCTTGCTAAAGAGAACTCGTATAGCGACTTGTGAAGAGAACTGCGGTCAGAACTAAACTGATAGATGATGTAGGAGCTCATATTCGTCGTGGAATAGGTGGAGTTTGCAGAAGGATCTGAGAGGGAAACTCTAGAAGGTTTTTCGAAGGTTATACATGGTTTTACAGAAAATACGTGTGAGAGCGATGCAGTAGATTATACGAAATGCAGATTGGAACGGCAGATGCTTTTTCAGTGTTCGAACTGGCGGACCGAAAAGAACAGTTGGAGGTTTCAAAATTCCTCTCCAGTTATCTGCGAGGCAGGTGCATGAGACAATCGCTTTGAAGAATTTACAGAATGTGCAACGATAGATGAAGAATAATTACCAGTAAACAGATAGCAAGGGAAATATCCGACAACATAAAAGGTAGGAACTATTTGGGGAGTAGCTCTTATAGCGTCCAGTACAGCGGTTAGAGGTGTGCTGCAATATACATGTGGTTGTTGATTTGATCCTGCGTCTCGGGCCCACATAGCCATACACCACTCCAATGAATTGGCACCGGACTTGTCTGACAAGATAGCAGCATTGATTTCAACCGTTGGTAGGCCACCTCAAGCCATTGTGTGAACCATATGTGAATTAAATCACCTCTAACCTTGCTTAATGAATTAAATTCATGGTACATTTCTCAGGGATTAATCAACGCCGAGATCCTTCTCCTCTTGTTCTTTTAGTCACTGTCATTATCTAGTCATCCTTATTGTCATAAATCAGTCATAAATCGCGGTCATAAATCCCTAGTGCTCCTAATGCTTCACTGCCACCATCCTCATGGGAGCCGCAGTGATTCGAATCGAATGTCTACGGTCTTTTACTGCTCCGATATTAATCTTCATAACTATGTCGCATCAAATCCAGTAGAGTACAGGACCAAACAAGAGTAGGCGGAGCACCATACACTATACAAGCGCATTAAGTTGAGTTTTGCCCTCTTGTATAGGAAGGATTAATCGATTTCATGAAGCAGTTCACAAAGCTACAAGACGCTTAGTGGTTAATTACCATCGAATACAATTTGTTCTCATGAGAATACATCATTTAGGAGTCGGATCACGAATTGCTGGCATATAGCTACTACAAATATACGATGAGCTACTCAAAAAACAGAGATGTGGCGCAAGCGATTTTAAGCAACAATTTTACTCACACGATCTGTCTTCCGCATCAACTGAGTTGAGTATTTCAACTTTTTGGGTGTGGATTAAACTGCTTCTTGAGGATTTTTCTTTCAACATGAATGTCGTTGAATGGTGGTCGAGCCAATTCTCTCTGGAGCCGTCAGGTAGCGGCGGTAGAGCGGTTCAACCTGAATTGCAGAGAGTACGTTTTCCCAGGCAGGTCTGGCACCAACTTCAGGATACTGGAGATAGGACAGACTTGGTGAGCCCAGGTGGAAGTTTAAAGACTTTAAACTTGATTAAGCAATAATACCACAAAGAAAGCACAATACACGGCTAATTACCACTATGAAAAAATAACAGATAAATAACGAGTAATTTATAATAACGGATGATTTGATTAAGTATTCAATCATGGAAAAGTGTCTAGTGCAGTGATTAAAGGTGTTCCGAGTTGCATATGGCCGTTGGCTCGAACCCATACCTAGAGTAAGCAACTCTCACATCGCTTCGAGAAATCACTACCAGATTAGTCCGGAAAGATAAAGAAACTGACTCGACGCACCGACTGGTCCCGTCAGTCAATTAATTGGCCACATATGCATTTGACACCTCTCCGATGTTTCGAAAGCTATGAATGGATGACACAGTTTTGCGGACGAAACTCGTTGCAATCTTGGAAAGTATTTATGTTATTCATCAAACCCGGAAGTTATATGTAATGTGGGTTAGACAATGTTGTTGTGAAATGTCCAATTTTTCATTCACTGTACCCTTAATTCTCTTTATGGTAGTGCTCCATGTGACTTAGGAACCAAAAGGAAACTCATATTGTAAGTATGGACAGTAAATAAATCTTGAACGTTGTTATTTTGATTGAAGTTTTATCTTAACTGGGTCGAATGCCCAATTGTGCATCCTGCCTCATCTCCGTTGACTGGTGGTTCATGACAGCACCGTTAGAGATGTAAACTGGCAGAGAAAAAGACAAAGGAATAGGCTTTCTTGGTGTAGTGGGTAGCAAGTTTTTCCATGGAAAGGGTAATCACGGGTTTGAAACGAACCTACTCCGAGTTTCGCTCTTATCTCAGCATCCTGGTGGTCGTACTTCACATTACAAACTGCCATGAAATAAGAATAGGCAGTAAATACAAAGTTAAGGATTTCAATCTCTGCTTGTCCTTGAAATTAGAGAGAGCAGGTATAGCGAGCATTTTGTGGTGTTAGAACTGTTGGAAAGTGAAAACTGATAATTCTATCCGAAGCAATTTATGTTTTCGGCCTTTTAGGTTAAATGTATAAAAGAGATATCCTACGAAACTTTAAACAACATAGAAACAATGAGACCTTGGAAAACAAAGAAGCAAATTTTAGGTTTTGAGCACTATAGGTTGGAATAACTTCGTTATGTGTCTGAGCAAAATATCGGAAGAAAAAGATCTTCAAGTATCATTGTGCACCGAATCGTTTATCATTCATTACGTCGAGAAGTGAGGTTATTATCTGTTGCAGCAATGTCCAGTTTTCGCAATACAATACTATGTGAAATGTAACTATAAGTATACTGAGACACGTGCAAAACTCGCGTTTTCAGTTCGGCTTCGAGCTCGCGATCTCCCTTACCGGGGCTGACGTGCTATCCACCATACCGACCATCAAGGCTCTTGCCTTGCCTTCCTCTCAGCCATCCAACGCTGCCATCTACAATCAGCCATCGACGGAAATAATCTGGAGAGCTTAACGCGGCAGTGAACACTGTTAAGCTGAATCTGCAGCAATGTTTTATTTTTATTTCGTGCCCATTCTTTTCTCATGGCAGCGTGTGATATGAAATGCAACCATGAGGTCTGCTATTCACCATGCCAATACGTCAGCACCTAATAAGGGCAACCGCGGGTTTTAACCCCACTTGTGGTCCGAGTTTTGATCAAATCTAAACACCTTTACGGTGTTAATTAACATCGTACCTATTATGAAAAAAGAATAGTCAGCAAATAACAATTAAAACATTGTGATGTGATTTCCAGCTTAGATTTTTATTGCGATACAGCAGACAGCCTTGCATCTTGTAAAACTAATGAACTCTAATATTTGGCGCAGTCGCTAGTGATGAGGAGCATCAGCAAGGAAGATGCTTGCTTGACTCCCAACGCTCTTTCTCAACCCATGTGGGGATGCCTTAGCTTGGCTACCTGAAAGTTTTCACGGAGAACCGACTCAACCGACAATCCACGGCAGTGATGAAGAAGACGAAACCCTCAAACAGTACCTGAAACAACATGTGAAATGTTGCAAGAGCTCTGTTGGTGATAAAGGAGACGAAAACAAATCAAAAGCAAAAAATGCAGGAATCCGCACTGAAGCCGTGATAGCAGGCCATTTAAAATTAAGAAAAACAATAGAAGTTATCTAACATTCGACTTCATTAAGTATCGTAGGAGGCGAGTGAATGCATATCTAGCCTTCATAATGACTGGTGGTGGCCTACCGATGTATCGAGCCCGTGCTGCTATCCTCCCAGAGAAGTCTGATAGCATTTCACTAACCCTGGGCGGATGGAAGGCTTAGTGGGCCATGGGCGCGAGGATTGATTCCACGTCACTGCGCCACACGCGCCATAGAGATTGAGGAAAGCTATTGAATTATTGAATGAGTCGAGCGCACGCTAACAACCTCCACTCGTCCTTGCCCAGTGAAAGAGTAGCCGTGTGGAATCTGCCTCTTTGAGGAACTAAAAGAGAGTCGTTCGAGAGACTTTATTCTCAAGTACTCATTGAAAATAAACTGATGGATTGTGTGTTGTAGTGTGCTCGACATTCCGTAGCACTAAACGCTTCCGATCATCGGTTCTTGTTAAAATGCTTCTCTTTTCCGATCTAGCTGATTTTTTTCGATACCTTGGAATATCGGCTAGGGTCTCCGAAGTTTAAACGGCGAAGTAGATTGGCACTTTAGATTTTCCTCTTCACAGAAATGTCTTAGCCGCTCCTCTAGATAGCCTTCACCATAACGTTGATCGATCTTAGATCTTGAGTGCACACCATCTGTTATCGAAACGTACCTTGAAGTAGGGGATAAGCAGTGAAATTGGAAACGTAGAAATAGATGCCAAAGCTCTTCGTCCTTCCAGGTTTGTTCGCGATGTTCTCATTCTTCAAGCAATTCGAATTACCTTGTTTCTTCGGTTTTTGAGCAAGGTTGCTCATTATGTTCTTTCCTCGACCCAAATAGAAAGGCACTTACGGATTTCTAATCTGCTACGGAAAGTTAGCCTGTTACAAACGCTACAAGGAGTCAATCTCATTAATTTGTGCACTCATCACCATCTAGCTACACAAAGAAGTGCCTCAAATTTTCCTGATTAACCAGCTAAAGATCTCGCAAATTAATTAACTCGTCATAAGAAAGATGTACGGATTAGCAGACTAAAAATAACAAATAAGAAGATTGCAGAGATGAAGCGTGAACAAAGTCGTAGATCTAATCAGGAAAACAAGAGGAGGGTCGCGTAATATTAGGGGAGACAGTAAGAATAAATGAAAGGATGAAGGTAAAATATGTGAAGTCTCGTATAACGAAAAGCGGAGGAAACGCGTAAGACACAATGAAGTGGAACACTGAAGAAGAGAACTAGAAATAAAAAAGATAAAGAAGAAAAGAAAGCACCACGTGATGAAAAAGGGTAAGATTAAGAATGGTAAACCATCAGTCAAGATGATTGCCTGTTCGTTTCTTGGTTTCTGATGATCTTTGGGAAAAAACTATTAGTGCTTGAATGACGAAGGCATAGGTAGATATATGTTAAGGCGTTTAAGAGTCGTGCAATTCCTCACAGAGCTCGACCTGCATCTCAATGTGATATCCGATACAAAAAACGAATCACAAAACTTTATGCAAAGTGTGACTTCAATGTTGCTGAGATATTTGCAAAACTCCGAACAGCAGATGTCTGCGGTGGGGAACGAACTCGCCATTGTCCTTTCCGGGAAGTAACGCATTCACCACCACACCATGCAGGTCCTTCGTCTCGCCTGTATCTCAGTTAGTTCTTCCTAGAAGAGCCACCGAGAAACTAAGAGATCCAAAACTGTAAACTAATCTTTTCAGCTCTCGGTAATCATCGCATTCCGCCAAGCAACCAAAACAGGAAAGCGTTACATAGATGGGTGGTACATGTAATTGGAAAAGTAGACGCTGGATAGATGAACAGGGAAGCACGTCTTCAAAATCACGCGTAATTATCTATTTCTACCACATTTTAAAGGTTAAAATGTGTTTCTATCACACGTCATCCTGTTGGATTAGCAACTGTGAACTACACGGGATTACTAAGGAGACCTGTGGAGGCCTACCATTCATGAAGAAGGCAAACAAAAATATTCTAGAGCTAACATATGGGAAAAGAGTATGAGAACATTCTAAAGTTTGCTATAGTAATATCTTTATAGTTGAGACCTCGAAAAGGCATTAGAGCTATAGCGTTCTGAAATCTCCGAATCCATTCGAACATCTAGGGTAAGATCTAAAGTATATTTTAAATAACCTTAAAAACTTCAACTTACAGGTTACAGTTATTCTTAAAACTCTTCAGCAGTAACCTTGACAATGTCGAAATCGATGTGGATGTTAGAGCAACACCTATAGGTGGGTGACCATCAAGGCACATCAGAAAACTATGTGTTACGCACAACTCGTAACCCGCCGCGTACCGTTTTCTGAGCTAGCATTTTAAACTTATATTAAAGTTTCAAAAGTGAATTTGTACTGAAAACTCAGCAACAATCCATTTTTCAGGAATTAGCAAATTTTTATCAGACATGCCCACGAGGACAAAAACTGAATTGGTTCATTTTCACGTAATTATTTTAAATACTTTTTTCGTAAATATAATCATTCCAGGACGGATTGTCCGAAAAAAAAACAAGTGGTCATAACCAAAAAATCACCGTTGTCGATAAGAGCTTTCCTTTATAAGAAAACATCGTCGAGTGAGCATGCCTCATTCGAAAGTTGCTTACTTAGGAAGATCCGGCTCCATGCGACAACGAAGATACCACATCGAGAAAGCGAACAACTGTGACATCGACTCAGATCTTCGGCTCTGAGGAAGACGAAGATGTCGAAAGGCCAGCCGATAATGAAGAGCCTTTATCAACCTTGTCTAAGCATATAGAAGAAAGAATACATATATTTCTTCCATTTGCCCCGACTAGCAATGATAACCAGACAAGCTGAGTACGCCAAAATGTTGAAAATAAGTGGAGATGGGCCGAAATACACAACGCGTCCTTGCAACAACCGGTCTACAACAGCCGTTGCAGCCTGGGTTCTATCGGATCTCATCAACATAACGCGTTACCCAATGAGCGGAGTCTGTACCCTAAAGGAAGAATCTTGTAGCGAAAATCCTAAGTTTGGCGCTGTACAACTCTGCACAGAGTGCATAATCGCCTAGATACTCTTTCAAACGACAGGGAAGAGTAGAGACAGGGATTTCATTGATGCATTCCTGAGCCATTCGACTACTAATGGGTGGGCTGATTATGCAAATCAGTGAAAAATAAAGAGATATTATTGCGACAGTAACCATCGGAAACTCCGAGCAGAAAAGAAAACCCTGTAAAAACAACGGGCAAAGTGGTGCTGGCATCAGTGGTCCATAGCGTTTTTTTCAAATCGAAACTGCCTAGAATCAGCTAAATTCTTAAAGATGAATAGTATATAGAACTCTGCTTTCTTTTCTTTATCGACTTTATTCATCTGGAAATTTGCCGCCCCCGATTTCTCATGCGATACTGGCTTTGTCCAATACGTTCTATTCCATAGTTCCTAACCATAACATCGATTTTCTATATGACTTAACTCGACCTTTTGAATAACGTTTTTTGCTGTTTGCTAAAGAACTTCAAAGCTGTTTTTTAAAACCTCTGAGTAGGAATCTTTTTCGCCCATGTTGGATATGAATGTAATTACCAATATTCTGTGCTCAAGCAGATTTTTATTCCTCGTAAAAATATGATGTGTTCTTTCATTTTACAGCCTTTGGACCATTAACTTGAATGAGAACAAGTATTTAGACAATCCACTTTGATACATGGTTCCTAAATGGCAAAAAAGCTTTTTGACATGCCATATCTTCACATCTACTGTGTGGACGCCAGCACTTCTTGCATTCGATTTGTTTTCACCACATTCGTCGTCCTCAATGGTCTTTGAACATTTGGTGTGCTTTCGACCGCTACTTGAGGATTTCGTCTTTTTTACGAATGTCATAGGACGCTGATCAAATCGATTTTCCTTCCTATCCTGGAACGAGCCGAGTTAGGACGTTTCTACGTTAAATTGGAGAAGAGCATTGGGAGAGGATCGAAACGTTACCCTATGGTTTCAATCTCCAGTGGGGAATGCTTGTTATCTGGGATTCTTTTCCAGTTATTCTCACTTTCCGAAAAGAAGTAACCATCACTGTAAAGAAAAAAGCGCGCAGATGTGAATATTGTTTAAAATTGCTATAAAGAATGTCGAAACGAATTTCAAATTCTATGAAGATTTCTATTTCAAAACAGAAGTTGTGTTGAAGTAAAAAAGAAAACTTCAGAAATAACTTAAAACGGACAATATTGGACACTCGCCTAAGCAGATTTTCACACCGGTTCATTCCACGACAATAGGTAACTGGAGGAGAATGTGATGCAGTGGTCGGAGGCGCACAGCAACACACATATGCGATCGATCCCGGCGCCCCTGGCCCAACAAGCCTTCCATCCCTCTAGGATAGGCAAATTTGTAGGAGACTTGTCTGGGAGGAAAGTAGCACTGTTTCGATACATCGGTGGACCACTGCCAGTCATTGTAAAGGCCAGATTTGCATTCAATCACCTCTAAGCTATCGAATGCATGGCGCATCCCTCAAGGATTGATCAACGCCGAGAGCTTTACAAGCGTTTTGGATCAATGCCAAAAATTCAAAAATGAACCGTAAGGAGGAGTGTCTTGTCATCACGCGTGACCTTACGCCATACCTCAGGCTTATCCAGTGACCTGACACAGAAACAGTTATCGCCCATGTATTACTCTGTACGGCTGCTATCCACCAACTAACTTAAATACTTACAACAAATAAACGGTAGTTGTCTAAATGAATGAAGTTGTTTCTTATGCGAATACAAATTTATTTGTTAAGTTTTATCTGTTAGGGTTATGAAAGTGTTTGGCTGAGTTTATGGTATCTCAATTTGACCTTTCCAGGCTCTGAAGAAGGCGAAACCGCCGAAACGTCAGTTATTATAACCTAATAAATTCTATAATAACAACCTCGTGTCTGCTTATTGAAGAAAAACATGAAATTCTAATTGTCTAGACCCTGTTGAAGTCCGTGTTCGGGTTTTTGATGTGGCTCGTTTTCCGAACATATGCGCAGCTGAATAGGACGAATTTCCTCCAGCAGAATTCGAGAATGTTTCCAAATGTGTAGTTAGGAGTTGTGCTTCTGTTCTTCGGTAGGACTTTTCTCAACATCTAAATTTCATAGTCTGAATTCCGTTCAGCAGATTGCATACGACAAAACGCATCGCTGATATCTACATTTGTCGGCATGTGTCCAAAACTGTGAAAATTTTGATCTCAAACCATATAAAGGCCGAAATAATACCTTGGTAAAGCGCTATATATCTATGTATCCTTATATGACAGCATGATTTCGCTTGTGTGCCTCAAGTCCTTGGGTCCTCAGGCACTATAACTCTTAAAAAGTTGTCGGCAGTTGTCTTCGATGTGATAAGAGTTATCAACTGTTGTTTCAGATGATTAAAATTTCTACGGAAGTCATTAAGCTCTTCAATACCGCGCATACGTTGTTGATTAAATACAGGTACGACCATAAATTTAAGGAAAAACTAAAAATAGAGATAAAAGTCAGAAGAAAAATGCTTACGCGGTTGTCATTACTTATTATAAAGTTATTTGTCTTAGTTGGTGAACGAACTCCAGTAATTTGAACTAGTAACTCGATAGACTTCCTCTCTGACTCTACTGATTTTCAGGCATCGATGCACTATTCCTTGGCAGTGCCTGATCACATTCTTATTTGCATTCACCCTTTGCGGTGTGATTATTGCCATTACGGAAGGTATTATAGGAAGTCCTCCTTCTCTGTGAGCATTATGCTTTACTATATACCCTTCACTTTGTATTATCGGCAATTTTGAGAGGTTATGGGGTTATGGACAATGCGAAATACACTCATGGTCTCTGCTTCGACTCATGTCCGAGCCAACCAATCCTCCCACCGTCCCGGGATCGGAAAGTTCGCACGAGATTTCCCTCATAAAGTCTTCGTCTGCAGTGGTTGTCTGTGGTGAGAACCTGAAAGCACTCTTGCAGAATTATCCCACGATTCCAAAGTGGACCAATTCGGCCAGAATTTGACAACATTCATGAAGAAAGCAGAGTTCTTAAATGGCAGCCAGGTTCCCATGAGGAACCGAACATCTCTGTGGTTGATGCATATGAGACTACAATCCACGTAGAGCAAGTGCAGGAATTCATACTGTATAATGAAGCTGGTTCACGTAAATAAACAAGAATACTCTACGGCTTTACTCGGGTGACTAAGCAATTAGAAACCTTTTAGTCTGCTTTAAAAAGACAATGCATTAGTATAAAGCAATAAATGTTTTCTGGAGCACTCATGACCACAAAATCACCGATAACTAGCGTGGACAACGAGAAGGAAACAACAAGCTAATAACATAAAATGTGACATCGCGATCCCATCAATGGTCTTCCAGAGAGAACGTAGTTTTAAGTCGCTAATGAGTAGAACTTTCAACTGGTGTCCAATTGTGCACTGCGTTCAGATTCCTAGGCAAGATCTAAAATATCACCTTTATCAGAGTGATAGTAAGCCACTGCAGATGCTGTTTTGACTGAAAGCTCTTTCTGATGGAAATCCCACGTTCAAAAGGACAACCATTTTTCCCACAGAGATCTGCAAATTTCAACAACGTCATGCCCATATACATAAACGGTCTTATTCATTTCACAATTGGAATATGAAAAAGCGAGATTTTCCTTCAAGAAAAACTATTCAGTTTTTGTAATTAACCTACCGTTTTTTTCAGATCTATACTTAAGAGTGTGTTCATCAATTGGCTGAAACACACCTTGATGCTTTGTTTACCCGCCTCCATGAACTCTACAACAACGTTTAACCCGTATTGATTTCTTTCCCTCAAGATCGCTGTCAATGGCGGTGACCCGCCTCCTGAATGCTGACATCTATAGTTGTCAATTGTTGATCCATTGATGTCTCCAGCCACGAATAGAGGCGGCTCACGTGAACGACGCACTCCAAAGGTGCATAGAATTGTTTTATCTCTACCTCGGGTCATCAACACAGCACAGCACTAGGTGGAATGTCGAGCTGAGAAGATAAGCGCTGAGTTTGGACTAGTCCAGAGTTCACTGCTTACTTTTCTGAGAGGTCCGCACAAGGGCAATGCTGCTCTTCTACTGCAAAATTACTCAATCCGCCCTTTTTCTCATTCATTTATCACCACTTGTAGATTAGAGTCAACTAACGTCAAAATTCCTCGTACAACACGAGTTGTTAATTAAGTGGTCGACCTTCAATTTATTCCGGCTCTTCGAACTTTCTGAGTAGGAATTTTCTGAGGTTAAATAAAGATCTTAAATTGACTGCTTGACTGCCACCTGCGTAGGATGTGTTGCAGTAGCTACCTTCATCTTTCTTCTATGCTCAAGTAGCTCATTCTTGGTAGTGGATATTAATCCGACATTTTGGAACATTTATCATAAACAAGAAACGTACTACCGTTTAAAAAATGTACTTCAGCATTCTTCGGTGTAAAAGCTGAAGTGATCTCCAGCTATTAGGGAACGTAAGGATCAACATAAGAAGATCCCGTGTTAGGTACAGAGTGAGAGACATTCTCGAAAGACCGTGGTCATGTTTTCAAATAGATGTGGCCATTAATTTCTCGCCGACTGCACCATAGTTCTGCATTGCAAACGAAGATGCTCATTGTGCTCATAGTACTTGTATTGAGAAAGGATGGTGTATTATTAGTTAAGCTATTTGATTTTCTTCGCCACTGACTCCACAAGAAGTATCGTATATGCCTTTTTCGTCATCGTAACAAAAACTCGCCGGGATGAATGGACCCAGGTACATAGCAAATTTCACTTGGAGTAGAAATAAGAGGGGCTGCAATGATTCCTCTCGTTAAAGCTTTTAGATGAAAAATTTGATCGACTTTTCGCGTTTGGTGACCCGTTGGATTGTAAACTCGAAACTTAACACAGATCAATAAAAATAAGGAATAAAGCTCTTGGCGTTGATCAACTACTGAGTGATGCGTCATGCATTCGACTTCATTGAGCATCGTTGGAGGTGATTGAATGCATATCTGGTTTCTACAATAGCTCCAAGTGGCCTACCGGTGTATTGACCCAGTACTGCTATCCTCCCAGACAAGTCTGGTACCAACTTGCCGACCCCGGAGGGATGGTAGGCTTGGTGAGCGACGCGCGCGGCGACCAATCACCTGTGCGTTGCGGGGAGCTTCCGACCACTGCGCCACACTTGCCTTTAACACAGAAGAGTACCTTCCAGTGTTTATAATAAAAAAGTCTCAAAACAAAATTTGCTTGTGGAACACATCTTTAACTGCCACGACCAACTTTCTATTAACCTCGGCATTGTTCAAGTGATTTTGTTCGTATTTTTGTTGAGCAAACGCGAGGTGTTATTATTCTTGGTTCACGATTAAGCTGACGTTTCGGCGGATTTCGCCTTCCTCAGAGCCTGGAAAGGTCAAGTTGATAGCAATCTACTCGGCCAGACGCCTCCATAACCAAACAAAGAAATCCCAAACCAAGATTTCAATCACTTTGAACACAGCTTTGCACACTCACCGCTTCCTATGAGGTTTCCACTAAGTATGTCACGTAGAGACCAACCGCACAGAAATCACGTGGAAGTATAATGTGCCCCTCACATCAGAAAAGCAGTTTTATATACTGCCCTATATCACGCGTGATAATGAGGCATTCCCTGCGGTTCATTTTCGGATTTCTGGAATTAATCCAGAATGCCTCGAGAGTTTTTCGCGCCTGTGTTCTTGATTCGCGTGCGAGGATCGTGACACATACTTCGAAGTCGTCCCCGTTATGTCTCTGGGTCCTATGCGTGCCTAGCGGGGTATTTGGTCTATTTTTGCCGGCTAGGTGTTCTTTCATGCGGACACAGAGGGGTCTACCCGTTTTGCCAATGTATTCGTCACCACACGTCTTACAGGAGATCAGATAAACTATACCCGAGCTCATGCAATCACCGTCTCTACCACTGGGGTAAATTATGCAATTTTGAGTTGCACATAGACGGTCATATAGTCGGTTACGAACTAGCTGGCGCTTAAGATTACTCGGTGGTATTTCAACTACGCTCACCGAATTCTCTAAGTCCGCCCTTCTTATGCAGCGATTTATAGCCGTACTTATATCATTTGAGATGAAGGGTAGGATAAACGGGACCCTTCTATCGCTAGAGTTGTTGTCTGGAGGCCTAGGATTTTCCCTACACCTATCCTGAGCTACAGTTTCGTAGCCATTAGAAATGGCTATTTGCCGTGCCAAGTTTCGGGACTCCTCTCTCTGTTCTCTTCCCGTACACACGTTGGTTGCCGTTCGAAACATGTTTCTTATAAGCGCCCTTTTCGTGTGAGAGGGGTGAGAGGAGAGGTAATGAACCAAAATGTTTTTACTACTTGGCTTTCGGTACCATTTTGTAATGTAGCCATTCTCCGACAGGTGAATTTGCATGTTCAGGAATGGAAGCCATTTTTCTTTCGGCTTTTCTCGGGTGAACTTGATATACTCTGACTGCGCGTTTAACAATTCGAAGCATTTGTCCAATTCCTCTTGTGTTNAGCCGTACTTATATCATTTGAGATGAAGGGTAGGATAAACGGGACCCTTCTATCGCTAGAGTTGTTGTCTGGAGGCCTAGGATTTTCCCTACACCTATCCTGAGCTACAGTTTCGTAGCCATTAGAAATGGCTATTTGCCGTGCCAAGTTTCGGGACTCCTCTCTCTGTTCTCTTCCCGTACACACGTTGGTTGCCGTTCGAAACATGTTTCTTATAAGCGCCCTTTTCGTGTGAGAGGGGTGAGAGGAGAGGTAATGAACCAAAATGTTTTTACTACTTGGCTTTCGGTACCATTTTGTAATGTAGCCATTCTCCGACAGGTGAATTTGCATGTTCAGGAATGGAAGCCATTTTTCTTTCGGCTTTTCTCGGGTGAACTTGATATACTCTGACTGCGCGTTTAACAATTCGAAGCATTTGTCCAATTCCTCTTGTGTTGAGCAAAGGACAAAGCAGTCGTCTACATACCTACAGTAGAGTAGCGGCCCGAGATCAGTCACCGGTGCTTCCACCTTAGACATAAATGCAATAGACCAAATACCCCGCTAGGTACGCATAGGACCCAGAGACATAACGGGGACGACTTCGAAGTATGTGTCACGATCCTCGCACGCGAATCAAGAACACAGGCGCGAAAAACTCTCGAGGCATTCTGGATTAATTCCAGAAATCCGAAAATGAACCGCAGGGAATGCCTCATTATCACGCGTGATATAGGGCAGTATATAAAACTGCTTTTCTGATGTGAGGGGCACATTATACTTCCACGTGATTTCTGTGCAGTTGGTCTCTACGTGACATACTTAGTGGAAAACTGATTGAAATCTTGGTTTGGCGTTTCTTTGTTTGGTTATGGAGGCGTCTGGCCGAGTAGATTGCTATCAACTTGACCTTTCCAGGCTCTGAGGAAGGCCAAATCCGCCGAAACGTCAGCTTAATCGTGAACCAAGAATAATAACACCTCGCGTTTGCTCAACAAAAATACGAACAACATCTTTAACTATTCGATGTTACCAAACACGACACACTATGGATTCCGTTCACTATCATCGGCCTCAGACGCTGGTGCATTGGTCGGAAGGCCTACTGCAACACACACATGGGATCGATCCCTGCATCGGTGGTTCACCAAGCCTTCCATCCCTCCAGAGTCTCCATATTGTTACCAGACTTGTCTGGGAGGATAGCAGCACTGGCTCGATACATCGGTAGGTCACCATCAGTGATTATGAAGGCCAGATATGCATTCAATCACCTCCAACGATACGTAATGAAGTCGAATGCATGGCACATCGCTCAAAGATTGATCAACGCCGAGAGCTTTATCCTTTATCCTTTATCATTGGCGTTGCAGAAAAAGAAATACTTATCATTCCATATAATTTGCAACATGACTATTAATTGAAGATAACTTTTAAATTTCTCTGTCAGTTTCCGTTATGATTTTTTTTGCGTTTCAACAACTGCCCGTAGTTTCCATGATGGCTTGTCAGGAAACTGATTGCGACATTTAACCAATGTTTCGTTCATTTACGCTATATCGTTAAAATTTCGAGTTAGCGAAGCGAACAAGTCTTCCGAAAATATTTTTAAAAGAAAAGAGGACCTTCAGAAAGCTTTCAAGAAAAGCTGTTGCCGAGGTGAATACAAAAAGGGTAATCGGTTTTTTACACTGCAGGTGGTACCGGCAGTCATTAGTCAACGGGTACAATCTGCAGAGTAAAAATCGGCACTGAACCTTGTTGAGCTGAAGATGCTGGCAAAATTACAACGTTCAATTTCTCATTCACTACTTTCCAATTTTTTATGGTAGAAAATTGTATGAAATACAATCAGAATGGTACTGAAATATTTACAAACCTGAGAATCCAGGACTTCCCTTCTCGTGGGCTTACGTACTACGCACTGCATAATTAGGCTATCACATTACCTCCCTCTCATCTAGCGTTTTACCCTAACAGTGCCATGGATGATGGCCGATGGATACATTTTCATATCATTTAATTCATTTTAGTTCCGAATTAACTTCATACGAAGGTGTCCATGTGTCCGAAGCGGCCAAACGCCTTCCTAAAAGTGGTCGACTGTTGTGTTTTGTGCTCACATCGCCAAAATTTTACGCCACCAGGGTGAGAATTTCTTACATGTTCGCTCAGTTACAATAGAAATCGAGCATCTTTACAACAAGATAGCACTGAAAAATATTCGCCATGGAATTGAACCAACAAAAAAAAGTGACAAGAGGAACAGTTTTCTAGAAAAGCGGATTCTATGGTCAGACTCGCTTACTTTTTTATATGTTTTCGTCTAAGTTAGTTTAATTATTTAGATATTTTGTCTAGGTATTGGCCGTAAACGTGACATGGTTGCCGCGCTGTGATCACGGACAGTTTTTTGCCAACGTACCAATAGATCCAACAATTCCACACAGCACCGTGTTGAAGCGCATTCCAGATGACTACAGATATCTCTTCCAGAAGTCAATGATCTCCTTTCACTATGCTTTTACTCAGATTTCCGATCAATTCGATTGGTACTTCAAGGTGAGAGGAACCTGACCGCATTATCGTTTACAGAGTGTGATCTATAGTACCGATAATTCATTGACAGTTGCTCCAATACTGAAAAATAGCAAGTTTTATAAATGTTATCAATAACGAAGGTGTCAAAAGCGCAGTTTTTAAAGGTGCCCTAAAATAAGCAAGCAGCCCTATTTCCATACCACATTCTAAGCAAGGTGCCCTAAAATAAGCAAATAGCCCTATTTCGATACCACATTCTAAGCAAACCAAGACGACGGTTCGTCTGGTACTGAAAAACATCATGATGAAGACGAAACGAAGGAAACAACTAAGAAGGGTAATTCTATGAATTCGAAGAACATGCCCCTCGCACCACTGTCTGGAATGGATTGAACATAGCAATCGATGTAATGGACTATGGATACAGAGGAGAGACCATGGACCATGTCCGGACATTTTAAAGAGACCAACAAAGCATAGTCTGATACCTCAGACACGTTGGAAGCGAACATTTGAAAAGAAGTATAGATTTTAGAGTCATGTTATGCAAAACAGTGTTAGATGCAAGTGAAAAAGAGATATAGTGACAACAAGAGAATGCAAGCATCATCTGAACGACCACATACAGGATGGATAGTAGTGTTGGTGGCTCACGTCATCTAAGTCTGCCCACTTGTGAAAGCGAGTTAAGAAAAACTGAATGGAACTCGTACATATTATCACGGTTCAAGAAGCAGATCACCGTCATGGACAATAAACACGCTGAAAATGGAGAATGTACAGGAAGTCAATAAAACAGAAATTACCATTTTTAAAAGAAGCCCATTTGTAAAACTCGATGATGCAAAAAATATAAGTGGTTACTCTGTAGATGTCATAGATGATATATGTGGTACTAAGTGCCAATTGGAAAAAGCTTTGTTCCTCATACCTTTCTCAAAACAATACAATTTCTAAGGCTGACGATGACACCTACGTAATCATGGAGCATATGTACGAATACCTGGCAACACTCGATCCAACGGAACCATATTACCTAGGATACACGCTAAGACCTTATTTGGTAAGTATGTGTTCTTATTTTCCTCTGTAGTCGGTCGTATGAATAATCTTTTATAATACTCGCTTATTCAATAGATTGGGGTTAATCGAGACCATACTGCTGCTAGTCATAAGCAGATCTTATGGAGCTAAATAATAATATACACGAATTGAATGAAATGGCACCGATCTTAACCAAGTCCCATTTCAGAAACGAGGTTACAACGGCGGTGGCGCTGGTTATGTTCTAAGTCGTGCAGCACTAAAGCTATTTTTACAACGTGCCTTTTTCGATCGTACAATATGCCCTATTGATTTTAATGAAGACGTTGGAATCGGCAGGTATAGAAAATGACGCATACAGTTTTCCTCAGTGAGATGTTTATAGTTTAGTGGGGACACCCTGCAATGCAAATGGGCTTTGGTTCGATTACCTTTCAGAAGATCCCGTCCATTCAAGCACCTTTACGATGCTATAAATGGACTCTAACAAATTATTTATGAGTTTTCTACAGCTATTATCTACAACTTAAAAACATTGGTTGATGAAGATGCTTGGCAATTGGTTCCACAATAAAGTCTGAGATCATTGCTTGTTATTTCCAGATGCCTGCAAAATGTCGAAATTTTCCCACATGACACACGGAACAAAAAAGGTCAACCTCGCTTTAACACATACCGCCCAAGTTACATGTTTAGAGGATTGATTTCAGACGAATGGCATTACTATAAACCACTTAAGGTGGGTGTTAGTTGCCTGTTTGCGTGTTTTATATTTTGTAAAAAGAAAACAAACGAAATTCATGACGAAAAAGGTAAGTTGGCCCGAATAGTGATCAAATCATGAGGTTCTCTCCCTTAATTATCACAAATTCAGTAGCCATGCGCCATTAATGATACCGATGGTCTTATAATTTCCTTCATTTAGTTCTGTAGTCTATCATACATATAGTGATTTGTTCTACGGAGAGTTATCTCCGCACGGATGCGGCCATTGTCTCCTTGCCGCGCCCCGTGCCCACGATTCCTTCCATTATTCCCGGTTAGGCATATTGAAAGCAGACTTGTCTGAAAAATAGCAACACTGATGGTCCGAGATTCTTTTCTTCTGAGGATACATTGCTACGAAACATGAAATATGTGGGCTCCTTCCACCGGAATATTGGTTGTCACTTCGTGTAATCACGACGTTGTGCTGTTTTTCCAGTTCCCCCTTGTAACTCGATTTTCAGAGAGGGAAGAATCTGGGTCAACTTTTCAGTGGTGGATAATTTGGTCCCAATAATTATAGATCTAATGAGTTGTGGAGCGAAAACCATTGGACTACCACAATCTGTTAGTGTTGGGTAAAAAATGAAAGTGATTATTGATATTCAGTGGTAACCCTTTCGTCTAAGCGATATCGCCAATGAGAAGATACTCCTGAACAATTATTTCCGGAAAAAGACTCAACAACTTTTATTTTGGTCACATTACTAATGTTGTACTCTGATGTGTTGATATCAGTGATTTAAGGGTCGCCGATGGATTGCACCTGAGCTTATCACTTTTCATCACGTCTCAGCTGAGGAGATACTAACATTCGATGATCTTCTATACCGAATGCGTTCCCCACAGCTCTCAAAGATAACGAAATCCACGGAGATGAGAACAATAGAAACGAAATCAATAGAGAAGAAATGGATAGAGACGAAATCAACTGAGATGAAATTAACGGAGACGAAATTGTCGGAGATCGAACAGTCGAACAAAATGACTGTTATTGACAACTCGTTAAGCGAGAAAGGAAATGGAACTGAGCCTCAAATTTCCTTCAATAATCCCGAGAAAAAACAAATTCGAGATCATTCTTCTTAACTGTGATTGCATAGGTGATCCATCAGAATTTATTTAGCTATAGAAGAAGCTGAGCATTCCAATTAACAAACCTTTAAATGTTGACTCATTTAAGGAAATATACGGTTAATATTTAACGAAGAAACAAAGGGAGTTAATAAGACGAGAAATCAAGAGAATATCCCCTACTTTTACTAGGAGGAAGTTTGACACTGTTTTTTGTAGATGAAATCTGGTCTTTTTTCTACGTTGATGGCGAAGATCCATAGTGTTCAAAAAAAAATAGTGAATTTGAAGTGTATGAAATTATTCTGGAGCTCAAAGAATAAAGGATTTTAAAAAGGTTAAAAGCACACTCAAAATTCCATTATTAGAAAAAAGTTCATGAAAATACTGAACAAAATGCGGTATGCTACGCATGACTTGCAGAAGAAAGCTAAGCAAAAATCCCCACACAAATGACAGCGATAAGAGTGATCTTTAAACCCAGAAAACACCAAATATGCAAACAACGATGCTTAATGAATTGGTCTTATTTCGCGTTCCACAGAGATTGTTCAACGCCTATCTTCATCCACTTTATTTAACTCGAAGTTACTACAAATCTTTATTGCCTCTAATATCTCACCGCCATCGTATTCCTCAGAGCGAAGGAGAATGGGGTGGAGCACCATACACCATAGAAGCACCCTAATCCAATATTATACTCTTATACAGAAAGGCATCTAAAATGAATCCTTCTCATGCAAAAGTCCACAAGGCTATAAACGGTTCGTGGTCGGTTACTATCTTATACAATTTGTTCTCATCATTTAGGAGTCGGATCACGAATTGCTGGCATATAGCTATACAATGGGCTACTCAAAAAACAGAGATGTGGCGCAGGCGATTTTAAGCCACAATTTTACTCACACGACCTGTCTTTCGCATCAACTGAGTTGAGTATTTCAACTTTTTGGGTGTGGATTAAACTGCTTCTTGAGGATTTTTCTTTCAACATGAATGTCGTTGAATGGTGGTCGAGTCAATTCTCCCTGGAGCCGTCAGGTAGCGGCGGTAGAGCGGTTCAACCTGAATTGCAGAGAGCACGTTTTCCCAGACAGGTCTGGTACCAACTTCAGGATGCTGGAGATAGGACAGGCTTGGTGAACCCAGGAGGAAATTTAGAAACTTTAGAACCTGATTAAGCAATAATATCACATAAGAAGTACATAAAGTACAGCAAGCGGCTAATTACGACTGAGAAAAAATAACAGATAAAGAAGGAGTTATTTATAATCACGGATGATTTGGTTAAGTATCCAATCATGGAAACATGTGTCGTGCCGTGGTTAAAAGTGCTCCGAGATGCACATGGTCGTTGGTTCGAACCGTGCCTAAAGTAAACAACTTTCAAATCGCTTCGAGAAATTAGAACAAGAGTAGCAAGAGTAGTCTGGAAAGAAAAGAAATATAACCATAATGTAGCTGAGATATTTTCCCTCAGCCGTGTTATTGACCTATGGGCGTTATCAGCAATCACCTGTCAACGGGTCAACGTCTCTCTATAAAACTACCCTATGTTCGGTTTCCACCGCAGTCACTAGCGGTCCGGAGTTTTACAAATATCTCAGCTACATTATGGTTACATCTCACATAACACCCTAACATTGAAAAGTAGTAGGAAGTTAATAAAAATTGGCGATATTGTGATTTATGTCATAGCAACAGCTTAGCTAGGTTCATGCCGATTTGTGCTCTCCAAATCAGTTGTGTTGTCGGGTGTTAGCTGATAGCGCGTATAGGTCAATAACACGGCTGAGAGAGTCGAAACGAAGGACCTACATAGTGTGGTGGTGAACGCGTTATCCCCTGCAAAGGTTAGTAGCATGTTCGGTCTCCACCGCAGACGCCAGCGGTCCGGAGTTTTGTAAATATTTCAGCTACATTATGGTTGTATTTCACATAATACCCTACAATGAAAATTAGTAGACAGCGAACAGAAATTGAAGATAAAGAAAATAACTCGAGCACTGACTGGTTCCACCAGTCATTCAATTGGTCTGATGTATATTTACACACCTTTCCATTGTTTTGAATGTTTTGAACGCATGACGCACTTTTGCGATATGGATCAACGTCGAACGCTGAACCCATTTGCTCGGAAGGAGACAAAACTCGTCGCATTCTTGGAAGTTATTTATGTTATCCATTAAACCCAGAAGTCATACTTAGCTTAGATAACATTGCTGTAAAATGTCTTGAGTTTCATTTACTGCCTTTATCTTTTTTCGCGGCATAGCACTATATTAAATTAGAACCGCAATTATGCTCATATGGTAAGTAGCGACAGTATATAAATGTTGAATATTGCTACTTCGATTGATGTTTTATATTAACTGGGTCCGATGTGCTCCCGCTTCATCTCCGTTCACTGACAATTGATAGTAGCACCTCTAGAGTAACAAATTGGCCGAGGAAAGGACAAAGCAAAAGTCTTTGTTGGTGTAGTGGATAGTAAGTGGACCACCAAAAAGGCTAATCGAGTGTTCAAAACGAACCTCGTGCTAGCTTCGCCCATATTTCAGCATCCTTGTGGTTGCACTTCACATTGCACCATACCATGAAATAAGAACAGGCACCAATTATAAAGTCAAGGATTTTGATTGTCCTTGTCTTTGAAAGTAGATAGAGCAGGTACGATGAGCTTTTTATGGTGCTAAAACTGTTGAGTTATACTAAATAAAATTTCATTCAAAAGAAATTTCTGCCTTCGGCCAGGTTAGAGGTATAAAGGAGTCTTCCGACTAAACTTTTCAACAATGTAAAGACCCTGAGAATCTTGCAAAACCACGGAGCAAATTCTAGGTTTAGAGCATTATGATGATACAACTTCATTAGGCGTTTAAGCAAAATATCGGGCCACAGAATACTGCAGGCATCATTTAGCAACACATCGTTTATCGTTCTTTGGTGACGTGAGAAGCAAAATTACTAGGTGTTACAACAACGTTCTATTTTCACAGAACAGTACTATGTGAAATCCAACTACAATTATGCTGAGACATTTGCAAAACTCAAGACTTCAATTCGGTTTCGAACTCGCGATCACCTTTAGCCAAGCTCACGTCGTATCCACCACACCAATCAAGCATCTTGCCTTTCTCTCGGCCAGTGTTTTACTCTAACGGTGCTATCAGCAATCATCCATCAACTAGAATGATCCAGGAAGCGTAAATCGGTATTGAACCCCTTTAAAGTGAACCTGCACTCGAAACCACAATGTTTTATTGTTAATTAGTTCCCATTCTTTTTTCATAGCAGATCATGATGTGAAATACAACCATAAGTTGTGCTATTCATCATATCAACACGCTGGCAACTGGTATGGGCAATCGCGGATTTCAACCACATTTGTGGTCTCGAATTCTGGTCATATCTCAGCACCCTTATGATGTCATTTCACATCGTACCATATTTTAAAAAATAGGCAATGAATAACAGTTAAAACAATTGTGATGTTATTTTCAGCTTAAATTTTTATTGCTATAGAGGAGACAGTTTTGTATTCTTTTGTAAAAGTTATCAACTCTATTGGTTGGTGGATTCGTTGGTGATGAGGAACACCAGCAAGATTGGTGCTCGCTTGACTCCCAGCGCCCTACCTCAAGCCAAGTAAGGAAGCCTTAGCTCAGCTACCTGAAAGATTTCATGGAGAACAGACTCAATCTGCAATCGCGACAGCGATAAAGAAGGCGAAATCCTCAAACAGTACTCTAAACAACATGTCAATTGTTGCGAGAGCTTTGTGGATGATAAAGGTCAGGAAAATCGAATGCAAAAAAACTCTGGGATCCGCACTGAAGTTGTGATAACGGTAAAAAAAATAGTAGATGTTTTCTGTACTGGTTAGTGAAGCCCGCTGAATGATATACGTAAATGAATGCGAGAGAGAAATCCGAAACTGTTGAGATACTGTGGTTCCGCGGTAAGTTACTTAGAAATAGCAAAATTTCTAACATGAGTATTAAATACACCATCCAAATAATTTTCTATATCTTTCTTGAGGAAGCACAAAGTGTTACTTTATCCTTTTATGATGATAATTCTGATGTATCGGTGAATTTCGTTTGCCTCATAAGCAAGAGAGACACAGTAGACTCAGGGCCTAGAGAGGTATAGTTAACTGCAATCTATCCGGCCAAACGCCTCCATGAACAAGCAGAGAAAATGCTTGACAAACTTTTCAGTCGCATTGAAAACAAAATAGCTTCCTCGCACATTCTCTGCTTTTAATCAGTCTTCCACTGAGTAGTTTACGTGTAGACCAGCTGCAAAGAGTTCACATGTGCGCGTAGTGTGCCTCTTTCACATTGAAAGATCAATATGTATTCTTTCTTGATAAGCTTGCACGAGGTTGATAAATATATTTATTTTCGGCTAACGTTTCGACGTCTTCGTCTTCCTCAGAGCCGGTGATCCGAGTCGATGGTCCATGCTTGTTGTTCGCCTCGACGTTGCGTCTTCGCCTTCCTGTCGAGCCAGATCTTCCTCAGCGAGCCATCTTCTCGAATGAGGCATCCTCACTCAGTGATGCCCTTTTATACGCGATGCTGATGGTAGTTATACAATGAATAATATTCGAAATATTGAAAGATCAGTCATTGAGATTATCCGTGATTACGAGGCATTCTTCACTGCTTTTCATATTCTGATTCTTCGAATTTATCCAGAATACTTCGAGATTTTTGCGCGCTTAAATTTTCGATTCTCGCGCAAGGATGCTAAATTCTACTTAAAGGTCCTCTCCGTTATGTATCTGCTTCTTACGAGTGCCTAATGGAGTATTTGGTTAAGCATTAGGTTTACCATTTTGTATTACGTTTGGAAGACCATACAGGCAGTTGCGAACTAGATGATGTTTTTTAGTGCACGGTTGTATTTCAGTCGCTGTTGCAGAATTCTCCGGAACGACCCTTATCAAGCAGCGTTCTGTAGCTGCGCTTATTTCTTTGGAAATAAAGTGCGTGATAAACGTTACGAAAACATGGCTAGAATTATCGTTTCAGGGGCTGCATTTTTCTCTACATCTGCATCAAGGAGCTGCAGTTCATTGCCATTAGAAGTGACCATTAGCCGCGCCAATTTCCGGCATTCCTCGTTCTGCTCTCTTCCATCGCACCCACTCGAGGCTATTCAAAACATGTTTCTAACAAACTCGCTTTGCTGTGTGAGGGGTCAAAGTAGAGGCACGAACTAGTATAGTTTTACAACTTGGCTTTCGGTACAGTTTAGTAATGGAGCCGCCCTAGGATAGACAAGTTTGGGTAGAAATGGAGGGTGGTTTTCTTTCGATTTGCTCGGGTGAATGCTATGTACTCTCACTGTTTATTCAATATCTCCAAGAATTCATCCATATTTTCTTAAAAAGCCATTCCGTATTTGTTTATGTGTAAAAATCCAGGAGCAAGTAAGTTTTTGCGGTCAAGTTTCGAAGAGGACGAAATTTAGAGCCTTATGAGTTTGCAGACCTGAAACAGTAATTTGTTAGTAATAAATGCATGTCGACTGTATCAAGAGGTAGCAATTTCGCCGATTACAATAGTTTCTAGGTAAGGAAAAGCAGACACGTTAAAGGCTTCGTGAACCGTTTATAAGGGTTTTTTACTCCATAAATACATGTTGATGGAAGACTGCCAATTCCTAGTATGGAGATATAACTACTACTACTACTGCCCTCTGGCAGGTGAAGTATTCGTGATGAAAAATTCTTCACAAGGCCGAGGAAGCGAGAATGCGAAAAAAATTAAGGAGGATTAATATGTATTCTTTCTTTGATAAGCCTACACGAGGTTGATAATGATGTTTATTTTCGGCTAACGTTTCGAAGTCTTCGTCTTCCTCAGAGCCGATGATCCGAGTCGATGGTCCTCGCTTGTTATTCGCCTCGACGTGGCAGCTTCGCCTTTGTCTCGAGTCAGGTCTTCTTCAGTGAGCCATCTTCTCGAATGAGGCATCCTTACTCAGTGGTGCCCTTTTATACACGATGCTGATGGTCGATATAATGATAATGTCCGGTGATAACAACTTGTTTTTCTTCCAGATATACATCATTGCGCACATCGTGCAGAAGTCGGTGTTGTTATCAGCTAGCACAAAGCGTAGTAATATTTCGAAACTGACTTTCCTTGAACCTCGGTATCACCAATCAATATGTATTCTTTCTTTGAGAAAAAAATGAACAAAAATAAAAATAAACATCATTATCAACCTCGTGTAAGCTCATCAAAGAAAGAATACATATTGATTAGTGATACCGAGGTTCAAGAAAAGTCGGTTACAAAATAAGGAGAATTAGTCAATCGTTACGGAATTCCATGTTGATGTGGGGTATCCAGACGAATTTGAATATTCTAAATATGTTCAATGATGCTCGTATTCCATAGTTGAACATTATTGAGCTTTTTTCTACGCAATACCACCTTCTTATTCTCTAGCATTGCACCACTGCAGTCCGCCCAATTTGCCTTATGCGGCGGAGTGAAGACGGCTGAGCTTCACATTTAAATCCACTCTATCCTTACCTCTGTCACCAACCACTCATTTCTACTGCCTTTACTTCTAGTGAGGGTTAGTTTTCCTGCCATCAGCATAAATCAACTAGCCTTTGGACCAAGAAAACCGAACGCTAACGAGGAAATTATTCATTCCTATTCATAAGATTTATTGCAGACGAAGTTATGCAATTTTGGACCTTGATTATATTTTTAGTTAACATATGAAATGCAAAACTTGAAAAACCTTTCAAGCTGAGCATTTTCACTTTATGTTGGGCTTTCAACATATTCTGTCATTACATTAAATGACGCCAATTTGTCATTGTTGTTACTGAAATGAAGTAAAACAGAGATGATTTGAAGACTCACGACGATCATGTTGGTGCTTGCCCTGGTATCCAGATAGGTTTAGTCTACAGGTCTGCTCGCTGTCTTTGATTTGCCAAACATTATTTTGCCTTCCACATTTATACAGACATATTCAGACTTATATGTGTACTAGTGGTTCTTTTTAACTCTGTAGCGTATTCCTTGTTGTTATGATCCCAACGTTTCAATACAGTATGTGGGTAAAAAATCTTTTCCTGTTCAGTGTAATTTTTACGTGTTCACTTCGGCTGATGGAAATGAGTTATTTCTTACAGTGGGGTCCAGTAAGCCATTCGCGAATGCCCTTTCGCTAAGAAATAGTTACTTACTTACTTGAACTTGAACGGCCCGTCCTCACCGGTTGTGCGGGCCCCAGCATAACCACCATTTTCCGGAGATTTGCTAGTCAAGCCATTGTGGTTCTCTGGAATACCGAGGGCAGCCTGGCCAAAGTCTGCCTCAGTTCGTCACCACCACAAGCTCGCCGCCTCTGTGAATCATAGTGAGATTTACCACCATGCGACTTTGATACCAGGACGGGGTGGATCCTGGTACTGATAATCGAGAAAGCAAAAGTAATAACGTAGGACTGTGAAATTTAGTATTACTCCATCTCTACCTCCGAAGTTTTCCATCCACTATTATATACCAGACTCAACTACTCATGGCTTATTGTCCATTTTTTTTTCAACTTATTCCGACGTGTAAGCTCAGAATAAATTTGTCTCTTTTCAAAGGAGATGATTCCATTGATGAGAAGAGAATTTTCAGTAATCGAAACTTGGTTGAAAAAATCGTTCCTCCCAAATTGGAGTGTTTTACTGATGATCCCTGAATAAGAGAATACACATTGTAATTTCGTACAACTGGCGATGATCCTGATTTCATCATCGGGAAGCAAAGCGCGGTGCTTTATTTGCTATGCGTGGTCGTCCTTGACTTCGTCTCGTCCGCTCATGATACAGATTATTCGTTCCGTATTACAAACAATAACTGATCAACTGTGGAGAGCTTCACATTTTCCACCCACCACATCTCGTCTGCAGTGATACAAATGTCATTAGTAGACGACATTTTGCGATCTGAAAATTGACTTATAATCCGTCGTTTTCTCGTTCAGCAATCGCGAGGTTTTTAAACAGCATACATTTACTTCCATAGAAAAACACAATACAATACAACAGTAGCTGACGTTTCGGTAGTATCGCCTTCATCAGAGGCGAGAAGAGTACACTGACATACAATTTACTAGGCCAAACGCTTCAATAACACTTACCAAAGGCGAAAAACTCTATGGTAATTACATGATCAACAGCTTCTCGAAAAACCCACCGCTTTTTACATGACATCCAATGGGGAAGTTTAGAACAGCTAATTATGGTCGCATATGGTGATGACTACACCATCCCATATCAAAAATCGATGCGAACATACGGGGTCAGGTCGCGTATGACCTCTGGGCATTCATCCCTGCTATTCATTGTAGGGTTTTGGCATTTGTCCAAAAAGCCTCAAGAAGTTTTCGCGCTGGTGTTTTAGTCTCCTGTGCAAGGATATTGACTTTTACTTCCAAATAGTCTCCGCTATGCTTTCGTGTCCTATGCGTGCCTAGTGGGGTGCTTCGTCTTAGTTTTTGTGTGCCATCTAGGTGTTCTTTTATACGGATACACATAGGTCTGACCGTTTCGCCAATATATTCATCTCCGCAATCATTACAAGAGATCAGGTATATCGTACCTGAATTCATGTAATCACCGTCCCTGCCGTAAGGGCAAATTACAGAATTTGTTGTTTCATATGGACGGTCATACAGGCGGTTACGGACTAATTGACGACGTAGAGTAGCCGGTGGTATTTCAACTATCGCTACCGATTCCTCTAGATCTGCCCTTCTTAAGCATCGTTTTATAGCTGCGCTTACTTCGTCGCTTATAAAAGGCAACATAAACGGGATTTTGTTTTGGCCAAGCGTTTCGCGTGGGCGCGTCGTTCTCCTTGTAAACTTATCTCGTGGGGTTACTATTTCGTAGCCGTTGGAGATGGCTATTTGCCGAGCCAAGTCGCGCGATTCTTCCTTCAGTTACGTGGTAGTGCACACAGAGGTGGCTGTTCGAAACATGTTTCTCACAATCGCCCTCTTTGTGTGTGAAGGGTGGGAAGAGAGGAAGTGAGCGAGGATGTTCTTGTTACTTGGCTTTCGGTACCACTTCGTCAAGTAACCGCTACTTGATAGGTTTATTTGAGCGCTCAAAAACGGAAGCCAGTGTTTTCTCGGTTTCTCCCGGGTGAACTTTATGTACTCGGACTGCTCGCTCTATAATTGAAAGCATTTGTCCATCTCCTCTTGCGTAGAGAAGACGACAAAACAATCATCTACATATCTGCAGTAGAGTAGTGGCCGGAGGTCGAGAACAGGGGCTTCTATCTTAGACATAAACACAATGGCCAGGCTTGGCGCCAATCGCTGTCCCATTGTCAAACCCCTTCTTGGGCGAAATATTTCCCAGACCATCTGAAAATCGAGAAGTTTAGGCACACCTTTAAGAGAGCCATTAGCTGCTGGATGGACAATCCATGCATAATCTTAACTCTTTTTTCTTCTTAATGGCAGGGTATGTTGTGAAATATAACTCGTATGAAATGCTGAGATATTTGCAAAATTCCGGACCACAGGTGTATGCAGTGGAGAACGAACACGCGCTGTTGTCCCATACACCTGTGGTCCGGAGTTTTGCAAATATCTCAGCATTTCATACGAATCCATGCATATTTATTCTTCCTTCATGTTCAACAAGACGTTCGAAGATGGCTTGCGTTGCGGAGTCATTCAACACGTTTACGTGTCATAAACGTGTCATATGTCACGTTTACGTTTATATCCGCATTTTGCGTGACTTCTATTCTATGTGAAACAACAAACTGCGTAATTTGCCCTTACGGCAGGAACGGTAATTGCAACAGTTCAGGCACGATGTACCTGATCTCTTGTAATAATTGTGGAGTTGAATATATTGGTGTTCATAGGTTCCCGTCTTTTTGTAAGTGTTATTGAAGCGTTTGGCCTAGTAGATTGTATATCAGTATACCCTTCCAGGCTCTGAAGAAGACGATACTGCCGAAACGTCGGCTAGCGTTGTATTGTATTGTGTTTTTATGGAAGTAAATGTATGCTGTTTAAAAACCTCGCGATTGCTGAACAAGAAAACGACACATTCATATTCCAATGCATTGTGTTTTTTATGGAAGTAAATGTATGCTGTTTAAAAACCTCGCGATTGCTGAACAAGAAAACGACACATTCATATTCCAATGCCGAGGTTAATAGAAAGTAGATCCTGTGACTTATAATCTGTGAAACACACCAAAGAGACCTTATGAGAATTCACATAAGGAAAATGCTATTAAAAGGTTTTCTATTGTTGGTTAAACTCTCTGGATTCCCTGTCCTTACTGATATAGGTTAACGCCTTTGAAATTCTGCGCTACAATGCCTGCGGACTTACTTTGTAGGATTTCTTCAACACCACCTGTAGCATCTAGCAGTTGAGTAATGCGTTGGTCGTAATAACAGATTCTTTGCTAAGTCATTTGAACGACTTGTGATGTGCAAAAAACTTGAAGGCCCGTGATTATACTTCGCTTCTTTCATAGATGGTAATTGCAAGCAATCTAGCCAAAGTACCGTGTACCCATACGACATTGATGATGGTCATCTAAGCATTTATGTATAATTCTTTGGCATTCTTGAACCTTACTATATTCAGAAAAATTCACATAGATATAGTAGATAAACGATGGCATTTAAGCATTTAGAACGCGGTAGGCGGTGGACGAGATTCTCCAATAACCCACCACTATTCACCAAGTTTCCTGAGCTGCCGACTCACTTTCTCATTGGAAAAAATCTTGTCTTCTCTGTTTCGTCAACTCCCACAGCTTTTGCTTGAAAGGGATAAAATTTGGAGAAAGAGGAATGAGTTGCAAAACTTCAACAGCGCAAATAATTAATGAATAATTCGGTATTTCCCACGTGTAACAACTATAATACTTGACACTTGAATGACCCGTCCTCATTGGTTGTGCGGGCCCCAGCATAATCTCCATATTTCGGAGATTCGCTGGTTAAGCCATTATGGTTCCCTGGAATCCCAAGGTCAACCTGGCCAAAATCTGCCCCAGCTCTTAACCACCGCAGGCAGTCGCAGCCCTTGTGACTCTTTACAACTCTTTAAGGATTGGAGAAATGATTACATTATATTGTTCGAAAACCAGAAGTAACATTACAGAGATTGAACAGGGAGATTTGCCACCATGCGACTTTGATACCAGGACGCTGGCGGATCCTGGTATTGGTTTACTCTTAGCTATGCTTCCTGATGGGAACGCCGGACTCCCTCTCAGCTTGGGAGACCCTGCCAGGGGATGATTCCCTCGCTGTACATCGCAATCCGACATCCAGGAACACCTTTGCAACTAATATACAACAATTATTATAGGAAGAACTATAATACTTTACTAATAATGGTAATACTTTAGAGGTATCTCCTCCCCATCATTAGTAGTGAAATCCTGCATGCAACTCCAGAAGTGGTTAGAGTGACTTTATTCTGAAATATTAGTTGAAAATCAACTGGTAGATGGTTCTACTGCTGTGCGATTGACGTAGCACTAAACTCACCCGACCACCGGTTCTTGTTAAAATGCCTCACGTTCCCGACCCGACTCACGTGATTTTCTCGATACCTTGGGATATCCGCTAGGGTCTCTGACGTTTAACGGTCCGAGGAGATTGGCACTTTAGATCTTCTCCCCCATAGAATACTCTTAGAGTTCACCTGAGATACCGTGCACCATTGCGCTGACCGATCTTTCGTCCTGGCTACGCGAGCGTAGATTCCTGAGGCATACGTTGAGACGAAGGAATTAAGTAAAGCTAAGGACGTGGATGCAGATCCGAAAGTTCCTGCTCCTTCCAGATTTCTTCGTGATGTTCTTGCTCCTTAAGCAGTTCGGATACTGTGCACAGTTTTTGAACAAAGTTACTCATTATATTCTTTCCTTGACCTAAACATAAACATACTTATACATTCCCAATCTACTATAGAAACTCAGCCCGAATTTTCCCTTAAGGACAATAGGGAATCCATCTCAGGAATCGGTGCACTCATCACCGTCCAACACACAAGGAAGCTTCACAAAGCCTCCTAATTAACCAGCTAAGGATCTCCCGAATTAAGTGAATTGCCGTAAGAAAGATTTACTGTAGACTAGTCGAGTGAGAATAACGAATAAGATTGCAGATATGATCAAAATAAGGAAAAGGGAGCGATGTAACGTTAGAGGGAAACATTGAGCATGAATGGGAAGGTCGAAGGTAAAATCTACGAAGTCTCAATCAATGGAAAATAGAAGAAAAAAACGTGTTAGGTATAATGAAATGGAATAATGAAGAAGAGGTGTAAGGTTAAGAATAGTAAACGATCAGTCAAGATGATCCCATACTAATTCCTTAATTTATGATGCTCTTTGGGATAAAACGATTAGTGCTTGGATCACAAAGCCACAGGATATTTGTGAAAAAATTTAAAAGTCGTCCAAAGCTTCAACGAGTTTGATCTGCATTTCAACGTGTTACAAAGTAAAACAAGAAGTTTTAAAAAAAGGAATGAAACTTATTTCCCAAGCGACATAACATGCAGCTGAGAATCAGTAGTGAGAAGTGCAACACATCGGCAATATGACACACTGTTTAAGCCTTGTGCTCCTCAATTTCTTTCTTGAGCAAATCGACGGAGTCCTCGTCAATCACCACAAACATACGACGTGGCTTACTGAACAGATACATCTCTCCAGTGTAGACGTCGAACCACATCGCATGTAAATCGACCGTCCTTTTCTCCAGATGCTCCTAAATATATTTCTTTCGATTCAGCCGTCCCATATACCGTTCGTGTGCAAATAATAACGAAGAAATTTCAACTACACATTCAGATATTAAGAAGAAAATCGAACCACACAGTCTTCTACTACAATTCAGACTAATACGAAGTCCAGATCCGTGAATCCGACATGTAAAACTAAACGACACACACGGCGTAGTTGCAACAGGTGCTTCTCCTTGTACAACTGTCAACATCTAGACCAATCGAGAACTACTCGAGTTTTCCAAAAAAAAAAACACTATGACATCTAAAACGTCAGGTTCTGAGGCTCAAGATTCAACATACCGCAATGAATCCATGACTTGCGATGTTTTCAAGTTGTTGTAATGTGTTGACTTGCGAGAGCTTATCCTCAACACCCCACTTGTCCTCATAATCAATTATCGCTTCAAAGCTGCAACAGAGCACGCAGTGTTTACTTTTTATTTCCTGCCTTCTATAATTTTTATGGCAGAGTATTAAGCGAAATACAACCAGAATATTCCTGAGATATTTGCAAAACTCCGGACCGTAGGTGTCTGCGGTGGGAAACGAAGGCACTATTGTCCTTTCCGGGAAGTGACTCTTTCATCACCACACCATGCGGGTCCTTCGTTTCGCCTGTCTCTCAGCTAGTTCTATCGATCAGTGCCGTCAGCAACCACCCAATAGGTTACATAGCAATAACGAAGGCCACACAGTATTTTTTATAGCAGTGGTTCTACTCCTATATTGCTATAAGCAGCGGTAGAATAAAGTAAGACAATGAAACTTTTAGAAATAACAGATTTCGATAATTACTTAGATGGCCCATTTCACTCTTAGTTGTGTGTGCCCTAGCATATTCTATTTTTCAGAGTTTCGCTGGTTGAGCCATTGTGTTTCCCCGAGGGTCCTGAAGTCAGCCTGGCCAAAGTCTGCCCCAAATTGTCACCACCACAGGCAGTCACCGTCTTTGTGCATCAAAGGAAGAGTTACTACCATGCGACTTTGATACCAGGACGGTAGTCGATCCTTGTATTGGTTTATTCCTACCTGGGTTTCCTGATAGAAACGCGGACTCCTTCTCAGCTTAGGAGACCTTGCCAGGGAAACCAATATGCCGAGACACATCGCACTCAGACACCCAAGAACAGCTCGCAGCCACGATGAGGAGGCAAATCGTTGGAATGGAATAACAGACTACAACGTTTTAATGCCCAATAATGTCAAAATTCACTTAAATACCGGATTATCCGAGATAAATTGCAATGGCTTGTCAGATTTATCCACCAGACGTCCTTCCAGTTTCTTCAACGAAGTGAAACCGTGACGACGCAACCAATGGTCCATCGGGGACTGAGGATCGAACGACTTTGGAGATCTATGGATGTTGTACAGCGTATTAATTGCCTTAATCAATTTAACAGTGAATGCTTGTGTACCCGAAGAACAAAGAAAGTGAGAATTGAGTAGAATAATGGTGATTCCTCGGCTCAGTACAAAGTAGACAAAACTTTTTTGTTACCTACCTTGCAATCGGAATGGCCACATACGATGACATTATTAATGTGACCTCGTTTAACGGCTAACTCAAGAGCTGCTGGTTCGGTTGTTACTGATACTTCATAGCCGGATGAACCTACATATGCAACTTTATACCTTGAAAATGAGATATACCATAGAAAATTTCAGACCTGAAGTTGATGTATTCAACATCTTACCGTAGTTGTTGGCATGCGGGATCATATTTCCAGAGTTGCGTACGACAAACATATCTCCGACTTGGCTTGAAGTGAATCTGGAAACATTTGAGAAGTCATTTCGTTTCCAAACACAAAATATGTCAGATGAAACCGACTGTCTTTTAACCTTGGTACTAAAATAATCAGACTGTTTAAATTTTTGATCTCACACGAGGTTGACAAAGGTGTTTATTCGGGTAACGTTTCGACATTTTCGTCTCCATCAGAGCCGATGGTCCGCGTTGATGCTCCACACTTGTTTCTCTTCTCGATGTGGAGTCTTCGTTTTCGTTCCATCGGATCATCTTCAGTGATGCTCCATTATATTCGAAAACGACGTACGCCACATCAAGAA
This sequence comes from Angiostrongylus costaricensis, assembly GCA_900624975.1. Taxonomy (NCBI): domain Eukaryota; kingdom Metazoa; phylum Nematoda; class Chromadorea; order Rhabditida; family Metastrongylidae; genus Angiostrongylus; species Angiostrongylus costaricensis. The sequence continues at coordinate 36,330 of UYYA01005072.1, forward strand.
AGACAACAACTACGGATCATAGACTCGAACCACTGCTTCTAATGAAGACGAAGACGTCGAAATGTTAGCCGAATAAACATCTTTATCGACCTCGTGTAGGCTCAACAGTTTAAATACGAAATGTGTCTTCACCTAAACAATAACCTGTCGGAAAGGAAAGTCACCACCAACATCATAATGACACAATAAATATGCAACAAAACCAGCATCACCTAGCTGGAAGCATTCGAGAATCCATACATGTGAAAAAGACCGCTGTAGGATTCGGATTGTCACGAATTTGTTCGAATTGTTTCACCTGACACACAAATCAATGTGTATATTGATGAAAAAGTTAAACAATTGCAATATAGTTGGACTTCCTGCTTATTCAATCGTAAATGGAGCACGAACTAAAATCGACAACGGTAGGGGATGCGCACATTCACAGAGAAAAGGAACTCAACAAACAGTACATGGATATCTCTTACGATTTGGGATTGTAGATGACATTCGCCCATCAATGAGAGATTTGCGAATTCCAGAGTCTCATTGCAAACATCGAAGTCTTGTATTCTATAGGCATTCCATACGTAAAACAGAAAGTGATGGATGGCTCAACGCTACCAAGACGAAATCCGGACATCAGATAAGATTGAAGTCCTTCTTCCGATAGTTCTGCTATTTTTTCATTTGCACGCACAACGGATAAAGAATAAAGCTTTCTGCGTTGATCACTTGGGATGCGCCATGCATTCGACTTCATAAAGCATCGTTGGAGGTGATGGAATGCGTATCTGACCCATAAAATAACTCGCAATAGCCTATAGATGTGTCGAGTCAGCGCTGCTATCCTCCAAGATAAGTTTGTACCAATTTGCACACCCCAGAGGGATGGAAGGCTTGGTGGGTCATGGGCGCAGGGATCGATTCGACGTGTGTGTCGCAGTGGTGCCTCCAACCACTTTCATGCATACGACCAAATATTTAAACATAGGAATCCGACTAAAATCGAGACTAACGACTAGAATAAATCAAAAACGTAAATTTTTTAAGCACATAAGACCGCTAAGATGGTCACGTAGCGAACAGAAAGCTATCTATTTCGAAACAACACGCAACTAAAATCCTAAGACACTCCGAAAAGAATCATGGACAAAAGAAACGTACCATATCCTTCCTGAAAGTTTTGCGAAAACGGATTATACCCGCGAGAACCTTATTGAGGCCAGGCATGTCTATAAAATAGGATTACTAAATTCAAACATTCTTGGTTTTAGCCCTCTTCTACGATCCAGACATACTTCCTCATACCTGCTGGCTCACCGGAATCACTTCATCTTTTAGCATTAACTGTACTCATAGTAAGAATTGAACATAACGATGACACAAAGAAACCCCAGCAAATCAATGTGCTACTGCCATGGAGGATTGGAAACCTCGCCAGATAAAAGAAAACGGGATCCGTTGAAGCAGAACTTCACTGCGCTCAACACTCAAGTGGATTTCTGCAGCGAATACAAAGAAAAAACTGCATCATATTCTTTGTTTTGCTAGGTTTGGCCATTGTGTTTCTCTGCGATCCCGATGTCAGCCTAGCCAAAATCTGCCCCAGGTCGGCACCGTCACACGCAGTCGCCGCGCTTGTGAATCAGATAGAGATTTATCATGATGTGACTTCTTTAAAACGCCGGCCTCCTCTGCTTGGAAGACCCTGCTGGGGAGATGAATCCCTCCGCTCTACATCGCAGCTCAACAGCCATGAACACCTCCCGTCCACGATAAGGTGGTAAAGTTTTTGGAGGCATTATATTGCACTATATTATAGCAAAATGTAGTTATATTGTATTATATGAATACTATAACAAAAACTCACTAAAAATTCGGATCAACTTTCAGAAAAAAAAGCGGAATGGAAGGAAAGATAAGAAATCATAGGGTAACGGCCACTGTCCAAAACTGTAACATCGCACACAACTGGGTTTATTTTAGATTTTTTACGAAAAATAGAACAAGACGAACACAAGTGACCGATTTGAAACCTATAGCTATAGAAATATTACATGCCACAAGATTACAACAGATCGCTTCCCCATCTGATAGAAATCAGTCAGTTCGTCCACGGACTCTCATGGATCATGTGACCAGCTTAGCATTTCTAAAGCCAGTTAAGATTAATCGCAATAAGACCAATGGTAAGAGATCAATAAAGACTTGAAGTCTTTGAATATCTAGGCCATAAAAGCACAACGATTCCTTGTTATGGAATACAACTACAATGATGCTGAGAGGAAAGGGTAACACCGAACTTCCATCCCCGCCGCGAACCTGGTCCGGAGTTTTGCAAATATCTCAGCAGCATTGTACTGTCATGAAAAAAGCACAAGCAGTGAAAAAAATGGATTACATTGTGATCTCTTGTTAGTGTCAGTTTAAAAACTAGCCACCAAAGTTACGGGGATCTTCCAACATCAAACAAAGTAACTTCGAACGCCCCTAGTTTTACAATAATTGATAGTAATTGGAGTATTACTATTCTCAATAGTATTACTATAGTATCAGTATTATTACTGCGCAGCTTCTTATAAGAAGATTTTTCACAAATTCTTTTCTAGCGGGACCATAAGAGTACGACATTCCGACTGAAAGCATTAGCTGCATAATAAAGCAAGAAAAAGACTAACAGGTCCTTGTATATAAAGAGAGTGCACGGTAACGGACCGTCAAACTACGGTCAACAAGATTTAACTCTTCCGATACTCTGTGTTTCTCTTTCTCTTTTCATTTCGCATCAGAAGTCTGGACATACCTGTATACCGCAGGAATACCGGACCACTCAAATCCGCTGACGAGTTCGGCTTGAATGGCCCGTGTCACAAATGCACAAAGTTCGCGAAAACCGTGGTCCACACTTAGGTATTCTTTCGGCTGTATTTGCAAAATATGCCCTTTGTAAAGTAAAAAAGCGAGTTTTCAGTAGTGCTCCCGTTGCTTAATTAGTATGACACCAACGCTGAAACATTCTTTACCTCCTTGAACTCAATCCTGCCTGTTTGTTGCTTTGAGGTTAAACTTCGTAATCACAGTATGCTCGAAAGTTCCCCATAATAGCTTCCTGAAGACGATTCGATCGTACCACGAGTGGTTTAGCAGAACGACGACAAATTCAGATGAACTGAATTAAAGCCAAAGTAACAGTTAACATCGAAAGGACCCGATACATTGGCTAAGAATATAACACTACTAGAAAATGTTGCAGTAATATCATCTTAACACGGGATTTCCTCAATGTTCAGTGCTAAAGCGTGCCATAGGTTCATTTGTGAAAATGGTCCTTGATTCTAAATATTCTGAATCAGATAGAAATCAACTGTATAGCTAAACAGCTAGAAATAGTTAAATAGCCAATAGACAGGCGAAACGAAGGACCTGCATGGTGTGGTGATGAAAGAGCCAGCTCCTTGAAACGGTAAAAGCGCGTTCGTTAACCACCTTATACACCTGCGGTCCGAAATTTTGCAAATACCTCAGAATCATTATGGTTAAATCAACTGTATCTAAAAGGATCTCGAACATAAAGAACTACTCACCTTAGACATCCGTTTTTAACCACTAGACATCACACGTTGACTGACCCACCCAATACGAATGAATGCTAGAGCGCCAGCTAGAAATGGGTCAACATTGTTACACAACAAGAAAGCATGTGTTAGGTTCAGTTCGTATTCGATCGTGTACTTATTCCTGAGCAAACATCTTGCCCTACACTTATAGCTCAGAAGCTAATTCACAATCAGAGCTCAGTGGCACGCCCAACCACTCTACGGTCTAGAAGTTGGTAAATCACTTGCCTACATGGATAAAAGTAACGACTTGATTTGTTGGTAAGTTAGAGCAGGTCAATGTACAGCAGTTCCCTTCACCATCAACTGAGACGAATGTATAGTGCATTCTTATTAGGCAGATCTTCAACGAGAACTTCACAGCTATATCCCTCATTCACATGGAGCGCGTGTAGCGCAATGGTCGGAGGCGCTCTGCAATGCACATGGGATCGATGCCCATAAAACAGGCCCACCAAGTCCTCTATACCCGCGGAGACGTCAAATTGGTACCAGACTTGCCTTGGAGGATAGCAGCACTGGCTCGATACATCGTTACGCCACCGCGAGTCGATAAATACCAGACATGCATTCAATTACCTATAACGATGCTTAATGATTCGCATGCATGGCGAATTTCTCAGGGATCAATCAACGCCCAGGGCTTTTTCCTTTGTTCCTAAATAATCTTTGATGCCTAATAATGCCTAAAGGTTAGTGATGTATCACAAGTCATTACATAAAAGAAGATAGTTAGCCATACACATTGAAAGATTATGAAGAGGACTACATATGTTTTTATTTCATGGAACTAGAGAAAGTAAGGCATTAATACTAAGCTACTCACAAAACCCAAAGATAGTAACGTCCAAGTAGTGGATTAAGGCTCATCCCAAAGCCTGCTACAATCATTTGTTGCTCACGTACCTTGACAGCTGTAATCATGATTTTCTGATTTCATTTCCTTAATTAACGAAATCGTTGGCCTTCCAAAAGTGGACATAGATAAAATAGGCGAGCCCCAGAGATGCTACTGGCCTTGGGCTGTTTTTTTAACACCTTGCTGTGTGCATTCGGCATCAAAGCCGTCCGCACAACATCGTATATACCGATATAATACGAGCGTCTTCAAGAAGAATTATTCCATCGCCATAAAATAAGTGTTCTACCGGCATAGCATTGACAAGCCAGCAGTTTTCGGAGGAGAAACATAACGTATTCACCAGCTTCATAGCGCAAAACTGGTGCGTTTCGGGTCAATCGAAAACCGGTCGAATGGTTGGAAGTCATCCATCCTAACCATTACGCCACAAACACTCCGTTGTGAACTGTCGAAACTTATGTATTATACTCAGCAACACATATCGACATAACACAAGCATTTTCAAGAAAGGTTATTCCATCTGCGCTAATTAAGTATTCTATCGGGTTACCACTGAAAATGCAGCAGTTTTCGGAGGAGAAATATAACGCGTTCTCCAGTTCCATAACGCAAAATTGCCAAAATCACTACGTTTGGGAGATATCGAACTCCCGTGGAATGCTTGGAGGCCATCATTGCTAACCATTGCACCACAAACGACTCCTTATGAACTGTCGTAACTTGAAAAAATACTCAACAATGCACACCGGCATAACACAAGCATTTTGAAGAAAGGTTATTCCATCTGCGCTAATTAAGTATTCTATCGGCTTACCACTGACAATGCAGCAGTTTTCGGAGGAGAAATATAACGCATTCTCCAGTTCCATAACGCAAAATTCCTACGTTTTGGGAGAGTCGAAACCCCGTCGAAGGCTTGGAAGGCAACCTTGCTAACCATTGCACCACAAACGGCCACTAGTGAACTGTCGAATCTTGTGAATACTCAACAATGCACACCGGCATAACACGAGCATTTTGAAGAAAAGTGATCCCATCGCGCCCAAACGCATGAATTTTGCGCTTGCATACCGAATCAGCAGCGTGCTATACCAGCAATGCAAACCGACATAACACAACTATTTTGAAGTGAAATTATCCGATCTGCGCAAATTAAGTATAGAATCGGATCAGCATTGACAATGCAGCATTTTTCGTAGAGAAGCATAACGCGCTCTCCAGTTCCATAGTGCAAAATTCATGCGTGTGGGGAATCGAACCCCCGTGGAATGCTTGGAAGGCATCCAGGCTAACCATTACACTACAAACGCACCCTTCTGAATTGTCGAATCCTGTGTATACTCAGCAACGCAAACCGACATAACACAAGTGTTTTGAAGTGAAATTCTCCAACCTGCGCCGATTAAGTATAGAATCGGATCAGCATTGACAATGCAGCATTTTTCGGAGAGAAGCATAACGCGCTCTCCAGTTCCACAGTGCAAAATTCATGCGTTTGGGGGAAATCGAACCCCCGTCGAATGCTTGGAAGGCATCCATGCTAACCATTACACTACAAACGCACCCTTCTGAATTGTCGAATCCTGTGTATACTCAGCAACGCAAACCGACATAACACAAGTGTTTTGAAGTGAAATTCTCCAACCTGCGCCGATTAAGTATAGAATCGGATCAGCATTGACAATGCAGCATTTTTCGGAGAGAAGCATAACG